>ONZH01016344.1:0-172556 GCA_900303285.1 Rhinella marina
AGATGAGCGAGCATACTCGTCCGAGCTTGGTGCTCGTTCGAGTATTAGGGTACTCGTAAGTGCTCGCTGCTCGGACGAGTATCTCGCCATACCTCGAAGGAAATGGCAACTTCCGCATCGTGCTTTTTTTGGCGCCTATAAACACAGCCAATCACAAGCCAGGAGACTCTGCGGTACACCCAGCATCACGTGGGGCCCTTACATGTCGATAGCAGGGGTTGGCTGGGCTGATCAGGTGACCCTGGAATATACTAGTGACTGGCCGCGGTGCTCGGCTCAGATGCCGTCTGGATGTTGTAGGGATAGAGCTGCTGCCTTTCAGGGACAGTGTTAGGCCTGAATTTAGTTCTCTGTTAGGCAGGAATCACCCACAAAGAACCCAACAGCCCTTCTAAGGGATATAAGAATTTTTTTTTTTGTCTCCTGGCTTGGCTGGCTGGCTGGCACTATTAGTGCAGCTATCGCCATATCTAACCCTGTTTTTTTTTTATTGTTCTATCTCAGTGATACAAATCCATTGCACACAGCAGTGTGGAACCATTCTGTGTGTCACAGTTCAGCACACTCACTCCAATCCATATAACTGTCCAGGTGACACTTTCTGTACGTCACAGAATACAACCAAGTCATTTGCTACCAATAACGTATACAGCTTGATCCAGAAAACTCTCTGTGCGACATTTGTCTGGGTCGCAGTCTAAATAGCCACCGTTAACAGGGTGTCAGTCAGTTCTACCATAGTTTCTGCACGTCACGTTCCCAAAAAAACAAAATTAAAAAAAAATTAGTTTTTCAGTTGTTTTAGCTCAGTGATACAAATCCATTTTACTCAGCTGCGTGTAACCTTTCTGTGTGTCACAGTTCAGCACACTCGCTCCGATCCGTATATACTGTCAGGCGACAATTTCTGTACGTCACAGAATACAACCAAGTCATTTGCTACCAATATCATCTACAGCTTGATCCAGAATACTCTCTGTGCGACATTTGTCTGGGTCGCAGTATAAATAGCCACCGTTAACAGGGTGTCAGTCAGTTCTACGATAGTTTCTGCACGTCACATTCCCAAAAAAACTAAATTAAAAAAAAAATCTGTTTTTCAGTTGTTTTAGCTCAGTGGTACAAATCCATTTTACTCAGCTGCGTGTAACCTTTCTGTGTGTCACAGTTCAGCACACTCGCTTCGCTCTGTATATACTGTCCAGGCGACACTTTCTGTACGTCACAGAATACAACCAAGTCATTTGCTACCAATATCATCTACAGCTTGATCCAGAAAACTCTCTGTGCGACATTTGTCTGGGTCGCAGTATAAATAGCCACCGTTAACAGGGTGTCAGTCAGTTCTACGATAGTTTCTGCACGTCACATTCCCAAAAAAAAACAAATTAAAAAAAAAATAGTTTTTCAGTTGTTTTAGCTCAGTGATACAAATCCATTTTACTCAGCTGCGTGTAACCTTTCTGTGTGTCACAGTTCAGCACACTCGCTCCGATTCGTATATACTGTCCAGGTGACACTTTCTGTACGTCACAGAATACAACCAAGTCATTTGCTACCAATAACATCTATAGCTTGATCCAGAAAACTCTGTGTGCGACATTTGTCTGGGTCGCAGTCTAAATAGCCACCGTTAACAGGGTGTCAGTCAGTTCTACCATAGTTCCTGCACGTCACGTTCTCAAAAAAACAAAATTAAAAAAAAAAAATATAAAAACAAAATTTAAAAAAAATTAGTTTTTCAGTTGTTTTAGCTCAGTGATACAAATCCATTTTACTCAGCTGCGTGTAACATTTCTGTGTGTCACAGTTCAGCACACTCGCTCCGATCCGTATATACTGTCCAGGTGACACTTTCTGTACGTCACAGAATACAACCAAGTCATTTGCTACCAATATCATCTACAGCTTGATCCAGAAAACTCTCTGTGAGACATTTGTCTGGGTCGCAGTATAAATAGCCACCGTTAACAGGGTGTCAGTCAGTTCTACGATAGTTTCTGCACGTCACATTCCCAAAAAAAACAAATGAAAAAAAAAATATATAAAAAACAAAATTAAAAAAAAAAAAGTTTTTCAGTTGTTTTAGCTCAGTGGTACAAATCCATTTTACTCAGCAGCGTGTAACCTTTCTGTGTGTCACAGTTCAGCACACTCGCTTCGCTCCGTATATACTGTCCAGGCGACACTTTCTGTACATCACTTAATTCTACTAGACTGAACAAGTTTGTGGGTTTCAGTACACCAGGCCCGTTTAATTTTTTTTTTATATCATACACTTATATACAAAAAATGTTGAACCCCAGGGCTAAGGGTCGAGGACGAGGGCGTGGGCATTCAATTACTGCAGGGGGCAGAGGCCGTGGTCCTGGGCAGGGTGAGACAGTACCTGCTGATGAGGCAGCAGGGGAATTCCGCAGAGCTACACTCCCTAGCTTCATGTCTCAACTTACAGGGACACGTGGTAGAGGACTGTTGAAACCACAACAGTGCGAACAGCTGATCTCGTGGATTGCGGACAATGCTTCAAGTAATTTGTCCACCAGTCAGTCTTCCACGCAGTCCACCCACGTTACCCAAGGGAGCACTCCTATGGCTTCTCCACCTCAACCTCCTTCCCCCCAGTCTGCCCCCTCCCGGGAAAATTTGGAATGCGATCCGGCATACTCTCAGGAACTGTTTTCTGGACCCTTCCCAGAGTCACAAACCACTTCTCAGGTTGCTGCTGACCTCGTTCCCGATGCCCAAGTTTTCCAACTGTCGCAGTCTGTGGGTGATGATGATGATGATGATGACGACAATGTTGAGTTAGTGGAAGAAGTTTGTAAAGAGGTGTCGGACGATGAGGAGACACGGTTGTCAGACAGTGGTGAAGTTGTTGTTAGGGGAGGAATTCCGAGGGGGGAGCAGACTGAGGAATCGGAGGATGACGAGGTGACTGACCCAAGCTGGGTTGATATGCCGAGTGAAGACAATGCTTCTGAGGCGGAGGCGAGTGCTGCACCAGAACAGGTTGTAAGAGGCAGTGGTGTGGCCAGAGGGAGAAGCAGGGCCAGAGCTGGTGCATCAGCATCAACTGTTTCACGTAGTGAAGCTCCCGTGTCGAGGCCTAGATGTTCGCAAGTTTGGAGGTTCTTTAAAGAAAGTGAGGATGACCGACGGACTGTGGTGTGCAACCTGTGCCACACCAGGATCAGCAGGGGTGCCACCACTACTAGCCTAACCACCACCAGCATGCGCAGGCATATGAGTGCTAAACACCCCACTCAATGGAACCAAGGCCGTTCACCACCTCCTGCGGGTCACACCACTGCTCCTTCCCCTGTGTCACTCGCTGCCTCTGCTAGTCAACCCCCTGCGTCACTCGCTGCCTCTGCTAGTCAACCCCCTGCCCAGGACCCCGGCATGAGCGCCTCCCGCTGGAAAACCACACCTTCGCCTCCACGATCCTCCACAGTGTCCACCAACGTGTCCCAGCGCAGCGTTCAGCTGTCTTTACAGCAGGCGCTGGAGCGCAAGAGGAAATACAGTTCCACCCACCCACATGCACAAGCCCTCAATGTCCACATCTCCAAATTGCTTAGCCTGGAGATGCTGCCCTATAGGCTGGTAGAGACCGAGGCCTTTCACAATCTCATGGCGGTGGCTGCCCCTCGGTATTCCGTCCCCAGCCGCCACTATTTTTTCCGATGTGCCGTCCCAGCTTTACACCAGCACGTGTCACAGAACATCATCCATTCCCTGACCAACGCTGTTTCTGAGAAGGTCCACCTAACCACGGACACGTGGACAAGTGCTGCCGGGCAGGGACACTATATCTCACTAACGGCACATTGGGTTAACTTGGTGGAGGCTGGGACCGAGAATGACCCTGGGGCCGCTCATGTACTGCCCACACCGAGGATTGCGGGACCTACCTCGGTCATGGTCTCTCAGACGTACTATGCCTCCTCCTCCTCCGACCCCTCCTCCTCCACCGAATTACCATCCGTGGGCACGGCGCCTTCAGTCGGTAGCTCTAGGCGCTGCAGCAGTGCCGTGGGTAAGCGCCAGCAGGCGGTGCTCAAACTGCTGAGCTTAGGTGACAAAAGGCACACTGCCCAAGAGCTGTTAAAGGGCATCACGGCGCAGACCGATGTGTGGCTGGCACCGCTGAACCTCAAGCCAGGCATGGTTGTGTGTGACAACGGGCGTAACCTGGTGGCGGCTCTGCAACTCGGCAGACTGACACGTGCCATGCCTGGCCCACATGTTCAATCTAATAGTTCAGCGGTTCCTCAAGACATAACCCAATCTGTCTGATTTGCTCACCAAGGTGCGCCGCATCTGTGCGCATTTCCGCAAGTCGAGCACAGATGCTGCCACTCTCAGGGCAGCGCAGCGCCGCCTACAACTGCCCGCTCACCGACTGTTGTGCGACGTGCCCACGAGATGGAATTCCACATTAAACATGTTATCCAGAGTTTACCAGCAGCGCAGAGCGATTGTAGACTGCCAGATGTCATCTTCCACCAGAACTGGTAGTCAGGTCTCTCAGATTCCTCAAGTCTACAATGAGGAGTGGATGTGGATGTCTGATATCTGCCAGGTGTTGAGCAACTTTGAGGAGTCAACACAGATGGTCAGCGGCGATGCCGCCATTATCAGCCTCGCCATCCCGATGCTTTGCCTGTTGAAAAACTCACTGCTCAGCATCAAGTCGGATGCTTTGCGCTTGTCACAAGAGACGGTGGAGGAAGATACGTCGCTTGATAGCCAGAGCACCCTCCAGTCTGTTTCTCAGCGCGTATCGGAGGAGGGGGATATGGATGAGGAGGAAGAGGAGGAGAATGTCGGAGAGACAGTAGAGGGTACCAGTGCTCAGTCCTTAACTCTTGAGCGTGTATGGGCTGAAGAGGAGGACTTGGAGGAGGAGGAGGAAATGGAGAGTCAGGCCAGTGAGGAGAGGGATTTCTTATGTGTTGGGACTCTGGCGCAAATGGCAGACTTCATGTTAGGCTGCCTATCCTGTGTCCCTCGCGTTAGAAGAATTTTTCAAACACCGATTACTGGGTGTTCACTCTCCTGGACCCACGGTACAAGCGGAACCTTTCCACTCTCATCCCTGCAGAGGAAAGGAGTATGAGAGTGAATAGATATCAACAGGCCCTGGTGCACAAGCTGAAACAATTCTTCCCATCTGACGCCGCTATTGGCAGAGGGCGTGGTTCTGTGGGCCAAGTAGCAAGGGAGAGGAGGCGAGCAGGCAACTTGTCCAGCACTGGCAGGGGAACGCTCTCCAAGGCCTTTGCCAGTTTTATGTCACCCCAGCAAGACACTGTCACCTGTCCCCAGTCTAGGCAGAGTAGGGGGGAGCTGTACAGAAAGATGGTGAGGGAGTACCTAGCTGACCATACCAACGTCCGTAGCAATCACTCTGCTCCATACAACTACTGGGTTTCAAAGCTGGACACGTGGCCTTAACTGGCGCTGTACGCCTTGGAGGTGCTGGCCTGCCCTGCCGCTAGCGTGCTGTCAGAGCGGGTATTCAGTGTAGCTGGTGGCGTCATCACCGATAAGCGTACACGCCTGTCAACTGACAGCGCTGACAGGCTGACTCTTATTAAAATGAACAAAGCCCGGATTTCACTGGAATTCAAATCTCCTCCGGGGGAAATCAGCTAAAGATTTAAATAACTTATGTATCCGATTCCTCTTCTCTACTCCTCCTCCTACTTCTCCTCCTCCTACATATCGTCTTTGCCTAACGCTGACCCAAAAAACGCCATTTTTTAGAAGTCCAACTGGCACTCTTTTAGCACAATTTTTCAGGAGGGCCCCCTACAGGCCCTCTATTCAAACAATTTTTCCAGAGGTCCACATACAGGCCCTCTCTTCAAACAATTTTTCAGGAGGGCCCCCTACAGGCCCTCTATTCAAACAATTTTTCCAGAGGTCCACCTACAGGCCCTCTCTCCAAAAATTTTTTTCCGGAGGTCCACCTACAGGCCCTCTCTTCAAACAATTTTTCCGGAGGTCCACCTACAGGCCCTCTCTCCAAACAATTTTTCCGGAGTTCCACCTACAGGCCCTCTCTCCAAACAATTTTTCCGGAGGTCCACCAACAGGCCCTCTCTCCAAACAATTTTTCCGGAGTTCCACCTACAGGCCCTCCCTCAAACAATTTTTCCGGAGGTCCACCTACAGGCCCTCTCTTCAAACAATTTTTCCGGAGGTCCACCTACAGGCCCTCTCTCCAAACAATTTTTCCGGAGTTCCACCTACAGGCCCTCTGTCCAAACAATTTTTCCGGAGTTCCACCTACAGGCCCTCTCTCCAAACAATTTTTCCGGAGGTCCACCTACAGGCCCTCTCTCCAAACAATTTTTCCGGAGTTCCACCTACAGGCCCTCTGTCCAAACAATTTTTCCGGAGTTCCACCTACAGGCCCTCTCTCCAAACAATTTTTCCGGAGGTCCACCTACAGGCCCTCTCTCCAATTCCAGTTTCCAGTTTTATTTGCGCAAACTGCATACATTTTTATTTTTGGGATAGGTGTGAAAAATAATATTACTTGCGAATCTATATTGCCCAACATTGGATACGGTAGCAAGTAGAAGACCAAACACATGCTGCCCACAGGGTTCCGCAAATTCCTGGTCCACCCGCAAATTCCTTGTCCACAATGTCAAGGAGGTCGAGGTTCTGTGGATGAGCAACAAGTCCGGTACTGAAATCGCCGACAAAGTCTCCATCTAAGAACCTACAGACCATTGTGGAGGGAGCGGCACAGCTCGCCATCAAAGTGACGAACCCCAACGCCAGACTGCGCAGAGAAGATAACGAATAAATATCTCTGTGGTTATTTTTGCTAAATAAAAGTTAAATAAACCCCCCAAAAAATTCATCTGTTCCTGTGCCTGATCCACCCAAGTTGAATCTGTCCCATCATGAGAAATTCCCCCCCAAGGAGTCCCCACTGTAACTTGCTTACCATACAACTACCTCACCCCCCGACACCTGTGTCTCGCCATTGTCCACCTCCTCCTCAGACAACACTGGTAAATCCCCACTGTCAGCACACGGAAACAGCAAAAGGTCTTGCGAATTAGGGCAGAGAATGTTCTGGGCTAGCACATCAGGGAAGGGGTGACTATGGGGTTCCAGGGAGTACGTGACCACATGCAATATCCATTTAAAAGTCATGCCACACTTGATGTAGCTCATAATTGACAATTGTACCGGTTGATGTTAAATTTTTAAGTTGGGGTCCTGCGTCGTCATTCTAACTATATCCGGCTGTTGTCACCACCACACACGCTAGCCCCAGGGGGCACTCCCCTGGCTCTTCCAGCTCAACCTCCTTCCCCGCACCTACAGGCCCTCTCTCCATACTATTTACCCGGATAGGGGACGTCTTAGATATTGTACTGATGTTTTTTTTTTTGTTCTTCTTTTAATTGCCTCCTGACCTGTGATAGGCAGAGCATGGACACGTCCCCTTAGCTGCAGTGGGAAAGACACTCCCCTGGCCAGAGCAAGCTCTTTTTCCATTTTCCGTGGTTGAAAAATCCATAAAATATAAGGTCCCAAGATAGGGGACGTATACGGTATTAAACTGAGAAGAATCGATACCGCACCGGCTGATGCTAGAGTTTTTCCAAATGCATTCCGGCTGTTGTCACCACCACACACGCTAGCCCAGGGGGCACTCCTCTGGCTCTTCCAGCGAAACCTCCTTCCCACCCACCTACAGGCCCTCTCTCCAAACAATTTACCCGGGTAGGGGGACATATTAGATATTGTACTGATTTTTAATTGCCTCCTGCGATAGACGGGAATCAAACCCGGATCAACTGCTTGGGATGTAGCTATGCTCACCACTATACCACCAGCAGCCACAGCAACTGATAAGAACAGATACTAAACTTGATTTCAGCTGCAGTGCCAGCATGAGCAGTGGTGTCACCTGCAGGCGGTGATGGACCTTCGTTGCACCTATTTTGGTGCTTCCCTAACATGTGAAGGGTATTTGCCTCACCTTTCTTGGTCAGGGTAAGCACAATTGCCATGAGGGTAACCACCAGGCTGTTGCCTGAGAATTTGGGGTAATGGTGGGATTAGGCAGCCTCAGAGGCATCCATGCATGCTGCCCCTGCTGTTTCCTGTCCATTTCCGTGGTGTTTCCATCATTTTCTGAGGTTTCCAGGTTTTCACCCAGCCTTTCCTAGGCAGAGCCTTGGTCCCCCGCAAAAATGCTCGAGTCTCCCATTGACTTCAATGGGGTTCGTTATTTGAAACGAGCACCCGAGCATCGGGAAAAGTTCAACTCGAATAACGAGCACCTGAGCATTTTAGTGCTCGCTCATCTCTAATCATATTACATAAGTGAAACATCTTCAAAAATCTACTTTTTTGTGTAATGAGCTCCTATGCAGAGTCATAGGTTTCCGTTGTTACAGAATACCAACTACGTAAAGTCAAATTCTGAAACTGTGAGCAACCTTTCCATCTACCCGCTCTTTTACTGTCTTTAGGTTGGCAAGAAGAACAGACAGATGGAAAGGAGAAAAACATTACTGTAGTATCAGGCTACACAGGGTTTGTTTGTAGAATGTAACCATCGATATACTGTACATACAATATATCTATATGGGAGTAGTATAAATAAATAGTAGCAATTTTAAAAATAAAGACTATTTGCAAAGTTACTTTATTTTTCTTTTTTTAGTATGTATTGGAGTAATAAAAGTAGTTCTTAAAAGATCCTAGTTTATTCCTAACAGATCTATTAAAGAAAGCACATTTATAGGGGAATTTTGGAAGGATTCACAGTGAAAATCTCAGAATCTATAGAAGTAGCCTGATAAAGTCAAAACATCTTGGGCTAACAAATTACTGGACTCTCATCTTCTTGTGGCTGAATAATCTTGTAGAGTACGGTCTTCCACCCCCCTCTGTTCAAGTCTGTTAATAAGTTCATGCTTATTGTACTGTACTTGTTTATGTGCTTGTTTTGTTTTATATTATTTATGTATAGCCCCTTTTAGATGTACAGTGCTTTAAAATAATGGTGCTTTAAAATATATAAATAATAATAACAAATTCAAATTGGAAGTTATGTTCAAGAATGGATAAGATTGAGAAATGTTGACATATTTTTTGCCATGTAGTGGATTTAGAGTTATAGCTACTTAGGAAATAAAAAGTAGAAGTCACACCCAGACCCTTTTGGCTAAGAGGGCCAAAAGCCCAGTCACATACGAAGGCACTACCATAAATAATGTCACGTGGTAGGTTAACACCCTCTTATAGGTTTTGTGAGGAGGTCGAGGAGGTTTAAGTTACAACTTTCAATGGATGTATTAGATTTGGTCACCAATGTACTTCAATTGAAAGGGATCAACAGTTTTAGGCTTCATACACACGACTGTATTTTTTCCTCTGTGTGCTATCTGCATTTTCTGTGGGTAGAACATAGACCCATTAATTTCTATGAGTTCTCCAAAAAACATAGACCACATGGATGTCATCCATGTTCTATCCATATGTCCTCAAACTGTAGAACATGGCCTATTCTTGTGTTTATTGTGGATGAGAATAGTAATTTCTAGTGATAGGGGTGAGGAAAATGCAGAGTGCACATGTAAGGTATCAGTAGTTTGGGGATCTGTGATTTGCAGACCAAAATACAGATACGGTCGTGTGCATGAGGCTCTAGTAGAATTTTCAAGATATTGTAAACAGACTGATACAATAGATATCAAGAGATCTGTGAGCTGGACAGAGAAATTATATTGGAAATTTCTGAAACCTCTATGAAACGAGCACCCAAAACTGCATTGAAAAGTAGTCTTCGAGGGGGGTACAAGTGTGCCTTATATAAAGTGACTATGAAGATCTGTGTCAGGAAGTCTGGTCTGGATGAGTAGGTGATCTTCTCAAAGGTGGTGGTGCCTTATTTTTGCATTGATCTGAATGCACAGACTCAAGTAGGTAGTGAAAGCTAAATGTCTTCAGACTTTAATGAACTGGTCTTATGTATCTTGCCATTGGATAAAGAGCTGTGGAATCCTTTATACAAGGACTGGTTGCAGGATATACAATAGTGTGATAAGCGCTGAACACACCAAAGCTTCTCAATAATTTTTTACTGGTCCTCACTGGCCAGAACATAGATCTAGGTCTCATAATTGATTGTAGTCTATGGAGCAACTTTTGAAAATTACCGCAATGTAACTTTACATTTGCCTTTTGAAGTCAATAGAATATTAAAGGGTTGTCCAGCTTTTTTCAAGTGATGGCATATCCTTAGAATAAGCCATCACTAGCTGATCAGTGATGGCACCTCCACCAATCAGTTACTTAGTGTAGTTGGCGCAGGAGCTACAGCACACCATCAACATTGTAGTGGACAGTGCTCGTCGCTGTACCACAGTCAATTGAAGCAGCACTGTAGTAGCAAGATCCCTCCACTACAATTTAAACATTGTGTTGTTGCCCATTCATGGGCTTCTTGCGACAGAACTACACCAAACAATTGATTGGCAAGGGTGTGGGAAGGCAAACCCTGCCAATCATCTGGTGATTGCCTATCTGCAGCATAGGCCATTACTTAAATACAGAATTTATTTCCCACCAACAACTTGCCTCAAAGCGAATTTAAGCACTGGAATAATTGTTTCAAATTGACTGAATTTAACCTGTTCTGACTGTCTCCAGCTCCACACCGAGGCTGAGAATGAGAATGGTTGATTAAGAAGACCCATTACAATTTTTCCCTGCACAGCCATGCTCCCAACCACCCATTCATCATAGTGGGGATGGGCTGCAGTTTCTGTAGCTTCTTCATTCTCAGGATTGGCAGTGAACCTAGTGGCCGGGCCCTGACGAGTAGAAAGGTGATAGGCAATCCTAGAAAAAAACTCTTTAACTTTGCATTTAAATATTTATAATATATGGGTCAACAGTCTAAAAAATATGAAGGGCACAACTAAAAACAAGACAGGAGAATCAGATTTCAGGAAAAAAAAATCATGTACACGAAAAGATTTGATAAGTAAATTGTGCTTTCATTCATGCATAAATATGTGAATGTACAATTCATTTAACAAAAATTACAAGAAAATGGATTTTATATGTTTACCACCTCAATTACAAAAAGTGAAAGACATTAAGATTTGAAAGAATGTTTTGCTTTTCGGACAAAGATGAGGGAAAAAGAAGGAAAATGATGCTGATTCAATCGGAAACATTTGGTTCTAAGTGACCCCTCTCTGAGCCATACGCAGTGATGCACAACATGGTAACTCAATCAGAACTGACATAAACTACATTAAAACAGTAATGTAACTTCAGGATAACTCTGCTTTCAGCATGACTACTGGCTTTCTCTCTAATGTTAAAAATCAAAAAATATGCAGCATCCAGAAACTCATATACAATGTATTGGATTTTCTTCACTAGAGGTGGATAGCGATGAATATGTTTAAATGAGCTCATAACTAGAAAACAACAACCCACATTTACTATGCTGAGTGCACCACCCTCCATGGCACTGTTTGTGCCAAAATTTTGACGCATCTCATTTTAAATATATTTATTATTCAGAAGAGCCACATAAAATGACTTCTTCTGACGTCCTCAGCATTTCTTGTTTTTAAGCTAGAATCTAGGTGTAGCCAGTTTATTTCTACCTTTTTGATACATACATTTATGAAGTTGAAATTCATGATTCTGGCGCACAAAAACTTAGTGTAGGTCTAAAGTTTATGGTGGACAGTTTTTTGGAGTATAAATTTTGGCACATGATAAATGTTTGGGGCATATAGACAGTATTTGGGAAGCACGGGGTCAAATGTTTGGCACATGTGAATAAATTTTTTATGTGAGCTCAGCCAACAAATAGATGAAATAAACTACGCTATATAGTTTAAAGATGCACCTTTATCATCCAGCACCAGCTTCTATGTTAACTATCACAGATTTTACACTAGTACACTAGTGGCATATCCTTCCAGCAGGCTGTTTTAGCATGGATTGCTGGGAATCGGACAGACAAAAACTACTGCATGCAGCGTATTTGTCTGGTAGATACTCAGCTTATTTGCCGGTTTGTAAGCATTCAGGCCATGGCTGGCAATGCCGGATCCAGCAGGCTGTTCAGGCCGGGAAATATGCTGATATCTGAATGCTAGTGTAAAACTACCCTAACTGTACCCTGTCTACAAATAAGACTGTAAATGGATTTCTATATATCCATTGGTTTGAGCTGGTCTGAAAGTGTTATAGAGATATCACAGACACATAACATTTGGATGCCCACAGAATCCCTTCTTTCCTATCTGAAAACCACATATGATAGAAGAAGAGAAGCCTAAACCTCTAATATATATATATATATATATATATATATATATATATATATATATATATATAAATATATATATATCAGATATAGATATATCCTTGGTATGGGTAGGGTTATCAGGACTCTCAGAGTCTCTCTCTCTCCTTTCACGAGTTACTCTGCTTCTCCAACAGTGATTAACATTTCCCCCTCTATGATATGTTGTTCTAAAATAGGGTATCAAAAACAATCCCTTGTGCTTGGCTAAAAGGTAGATTGAGCACTTGGACTAATCATTTTGATATTAAGGCCCTAAAAGGGTCCACAACCCTTAACTCGGTTCCTTGGTAATTATTCTTATTTCACCCCAAGCAACACATGACTGCCAAAGCCAGTCTTGACTGCAGCTACGCACATAAACCCGTCCATACCCAGCTGAAAGAAAAGCCAGGCAGATGGTGAACTGGGAGCCAACACACAGGACTGGAGCATGAAACTTTCAATGGTCAAGCTATAGGACATCAGCAAAATTAGTATAATTATCATATATCTCCATACATGAGTTTAAATGGGCATAAGAGGTACATGACACAAAAAAAACTGTTTGAGCACATCATATCAACTTGGCTCAAGATTGACATGGGGTCAACAACTATTTTAACCTGGGATGCAGACTACTCTGAGCTAGAGAAGAGTGAATCAATTTGGAATTCATACTTAATTTCCCCAGAAATTTGGATTCATTTCAAACAAATCTATATTGCTTGTGATATGAGAGAGAGGGACTAGTAAACTAAGCTGGGTTTTTGGGAAAAATATATGCGTTGCCTGGGGGGTACTCTTTCTCATTATGAAGAGCAGCTAGTATGCATGATAAGTATTGTAGTCCAGCCAACACTGCTCTACATTCCTGGGAAAAATATATACAAATCAGCATATCATTGTTCCGCTGGCATCAAATAGGCTTAGTGTTCTTTTCTTTTTGGAAGGAAAGCTCATTTGAACCTGTTTTCTAGAAACCCAAAGGTATGCAAATTAGTTTTCCTTTCTGAAAAAGCACTGACTGGAAAGTTTGAGGCTAATTATCATATTATGAAAAAACACTGATTGAATAGTTCAAGGCTACTACCAACGGACAGGGGTCTTATTAAAAATCTGGTGATAGCCTTAAACTGTTCAATCAATGCTGTTTCATAATAAGACTTTACTCTGGTGGTAGCCTCAAACTGTTCAATCAATGCTTTTTAAAATAAGATTTTCCCCTGGTAATAGCCTCAAACTGTTCAATCAGCTAATTTGCACACCTTTGGGTTTCTGGGAAATGTAAATATATTAGCTTTCCTTCCAGAAAGAAAAGAGCACTAAGCCTATCTGAATCAAGCAAAATTAAGATGCTAGTTTGCATATATTTTTCCTAGAAACAGAAAACAGGTTTGACTGGACTACAATACTCATCATGCATACTAGCCATACTACGTGGTCTCCCTGATTATAAAGACCACCCCAAGACCCTGACAAATGCCACTTAGGTAACCAAGGCAATGTTTCTTGAGATCCTCAGTTTTTCTTTTAGAAAGAGACCTGGCTTGCATGTTTCATGCAGAGAATTGTAAAATGGAGAAACTTGTATTGACCATTTGGAAGGAAAGCTGGCTTGCATGTCTCTTTTTTAATGGAATATCATGAGTGGATCTTCCTCTTGCAAAATGAGTCATAAAAAGTTTGGGACAAATTCCAAAGCAGTAGAATTGATTCTTATTTCTAGTATATAACATTTTTCCTTCCATAAGGAAAACTAACCATCTCACACCACCAGCTATAATATTGCTATACAAAGTCATCCTTTTAAACAGACCATAAAGCAAACATCATTAAAAGTCAGAATCTGCATCTGCAAATAGCTGTTACTAGATGATTATTCTTTATCATATCAAAATGGCTTAACTAGCTGAGAGGGTTTTGCCAAGGTTGGGGAGGTGCTCTTTTTCATTATGGAGAGCATCTAGTATGCGTGAGGAATATTGTAGGCAAGCCAACACTGCTTTGGGTTTGTGGGAACATATATGCAAATAAACATTTCTTACTTCTGCTAGCATCACAATAGTATCCAAATTTGGAAGGAACACTAATTTGGATACTATTATTCAAATTAACTTATCTTTCAAAAAGAAAAGAAAGCTAAGCCTGCCTGATGCCAGCAGAAATGCTAATTTGCATATATTTCCCCAGAAACCTAGAGTAGCATACTAAGCTTTTTCTGTCTATCTCTTTATGTCTCAAAAATCCCAGGAGGAGTCCTAGGAGACCATAAAGTATTACATACCAATTTTCAGGGTAATAAAAGCATTTTTTTATTATTTACTGAAGCGGACACAAACTGAATGTCAAAAAATTTGTTTATCTCTGTGCTGAACCCATCCTCAATCACAGGGTGCATAATGAATGCATGTATGGGTAATTAAGTTGTGATGTTGTAATACATTTCGTCTTTTCTCTTTTATATAGTAGTAGTAGATAGTGTTGAGCAAGCATGCTCGGCCGAACTCGCTGTTCGGCCGAGCATGCCTACGCTTGGGTTCGCTCGGTGTTCGGTCGAACACCGAGTGTACTCGAGCGCGATGTTCAAGTCTCTTCCCCGCACTGTAATGTTGATTTGTAAGCTAATGCGTACAAATTTGTGTGCTAATGTGTATGCATTTGGACGCTAATGCCTACGCATTTGGACGCTAATGCCTACGCATTTGGACGCTAATGTGTACGCATTTGTATGCTAATGCGTATGCATTGTGCGCTATTGCGTACAAATTCAGTTAATTAGCATACTTTTACGAGTGAAAGGAGTAAAAGAGGAGAAGTCGCGATTCTGACCTTTTTCTATTAACCAGACACCGTCCCCTCTTCCGATCGGGGGGTGCCTGGTTTAGTCCCGTTGACTAACATTATGCTCGGGTGCTCGGCCCAGTAATCGAGCAACCCCTAGTGCTCGGCCAGAGCACCCGAACATACGAGCACAGAGGTGCTCGCTCAACACTAGTAGTAGACAAAGCTGTCTTTGAGTTTGCATAAAAGTTTATTCTGCAAAAAAGTCATCAACATGCTGTTATTTAAGTATTTGCTGAAATAATTTTATAATATAAATGAGTAGTGGTAATGAACTTACCTTTGCATGATAACTGACTACTGTAGGGACTGTACATGGCTCTATAATGTGGTCCCCGTTCGATCTAAGTTTTTCAGCCCAGTATGGGCACTCTATTGTGAGTACAAGGGGAGGTAATTTACTTATCTGAAATATACCTAAATTAGGCATATTTCAGGCGCAGATGGCAGCGCAATGGTTAGTTCGCTGCCTTCTGCGACTTTTCCACCACGCACGCCAGGTTTAAAATTGTGGGCAGGGAAGGGGACAGGCTGGTAGACCCGTCTCATTCACCATTTTCTACACCTGTTTTAGGCATAGAAAATGGTCCAAATGTAAGACAGCTCGGAAACTGTATTAGATTTAGAACTGATAAAGGATGTACCGAAGTTATGGAGGGCTCTGCGTCTCTTCATAAATTCATCTGATCCACTGCCAGCTATGGGCCTTTATTAAGTCTAAAACGCTGGTCTTAATGAATTTGCCTCTAAGTATTTACTGTACTTTGACAATGTGCGATCACATTATTTGAGCTTTGCATGGTGTTAATATTTTGGCACTATGTAGTATTACATGGCAATATTGCTTTTGCATTGTATAAATGTATCCACAAAGCACTAGATGATGTAGTCACTGTATGAGCATCGTTTAAGTTTTTTATGGTACCAGTATAATGGTATTATGGCATCATTAATTCAGCATTTTATAAAACTATTGCATGTATATTTTATGTTACAAAAGGATGTTTTGGAGAAATAGAATAGGACAGGGAAGGCTTTTTTAAGCCCAAAGACAAATAAAAATGTTGATTGTTCAATCGTTGCTTATTAGCTTTTATCGCTCTGACTACGTGAACATTTCAGGATTGTTGGAAAACCTCTATGTAATGTATGTTGCAATAGACAATTTGCAGCACCATTAACTTCTCCAGTTTACTCATTAATCTTCTACTATTAATGATAAACTTGATTTCAAGGCACGGATCTGTTATAAAGATGACAGATCCCCCTCCCCTCACCCAGCGGGATCTGTTTAGGGAAGCATTCTGCTAGTCTACTGAAGTCTACTGCTGTCTTTACTGCACTTTGGTCCCCATATGTGAACTTACAGCATGGATAAGGTCTCGTGTGAAGCTACACCCAATAGCAGGCCTTAGCAGTGATGTGTACCTAAGCAGCATTTCACTATTGAGTCACATTATGCTTGGGGACATGTCACTGCTGAAGCTGGTCATTGGCTGCAGCAATAGACCTAAACCTGTCTATGCCAGTTTACATAGGTGGACTGAAGTGCAGTGATAACAGTGGCCGACCAACAAAGGTGGAACCGGGCATCCAGTAGCAGGTAAGCATGATTCTCTTGACTGGTCCTGTAGGGAAGGTGGTATTTAAAATTCTGTATGAGGTTGAACAACCCCTTAAAGACAAATAATCATACATAAATACTAATACTTCCTTGTATTGCATGCCATGGAATAATGCAATATGGTTAATGAGTAAAAATGTATCTGATCTGGACTAAGCTCCAACTGTGTCCATTTTGCTACAGGGAATCCTTTTCTCGTAACGTGATCCCTCTCATTATTTATGATTAATGTGCCACGCTCCATGATGTGTTGGCTCTGCATACACTATTAGTATATGTGTTTTGTAATGTGGTTAACACTTGTCCATTATGTTTACAGCTTTTATTTTATCCTTTTACAGGCGTCGTGTTTTAGGCATTTCTGATGGAATTGAACACATTGGAAACCTCCGCTGGGAGTTAGCACTTTGTCTTCTCGCTGCATGGACTGTTTGCTATTTTTGCATTTGGAAAGGGACAAAATCCACTGGGAAGGTTAGATTGAATTTATTTTCTCTGTTTTGTATATTTCCAGTTTTATTCAACGCAGGAGAAATGATAGTCTGACTTCATTGCTAGACATTTGGATTCTTCTCACATCTGGATTTTTGTTGGTGTCATTTTTAGTATAATTGATAAAATCCTGACCGCATAGAGAATGTGCTGTTGAGTAAGGGCTCATGCACACGGCCGTATGTATTTTGCGGTCCGCAAAAAATAGATCAGCAAAAAATATGGATGGCGTCCGTGTGCATTCCGTATTTTGCAGAACAGAACAGCTGGCCCCTATTTGAACAGTACTATCCTTCTGGACAATAATAGGACATGTTCTATTTTTTTGCGGAATGGACATATGGAAACAGAAAGCACACAGAGTAACTTCATTTTTTTTTTCGGACCCATTGAAATGAATGGTTCCGCATACGGTCCACAAAAAAAAACAGAACAGACACAGAAAGAAAATACGTTTGTGTGCATGAGCGCACAAAAATAGTAATGTGAAAAGGCTTACCACTTACACATACACTGAGCTGCCTGATTGAGCTGAATGGGATAATGGTTCACAAAGACAAGACCATTAACAAAAAAAGTTGCGACTTAAAGGGGATTTCTGAGAATGCAATACTTTTAGCCTATCTTTAGTATAGTTCATCAATGTATTGATTAATGTGATCTGTTCTTCATACCCCATAGGCTATGTTCACATGTCACGCTGTCAGTTTTTCATGGCCATTTTTCAACCATTTTGCATCCAATTTCTGTCCTTCTTTTAATCGCCGTTTTGTATTTTTAATGACAATTAAAAATGGATGATTTTCATAGTATTTTTAATTCATATCCCAACCCCTGCAGTATACATAATGTCCCCATAGTGGTCCCCAGCATTGATAGTGTCCCCCCTAGTGGCTCACAGCATTGATAATGTCTCCCATAGTGGCCCCCAGCAGTGATAATGTCCCCTATAGAGGCCCCTAGCAGTGGTAATGTCCTCAATAGGGGCCCCCAGCAGTGATAATTTTCTGTATTTTTGCTGGGGAAAAAAATACTTGCCTGTTCCGCTTGCATGCACAGAAACAGTTGCTCCTCTCTTGATGGTGAAGGACCTGCACTCTCAGTGTGATTACATTACCATGTGCTTCCCAGCGATCAGTCATCACGCTGGGAGTTCAGCATCAAGAGATGAGTGACTGCCTCTGCATGTGCAAGTGCACCCATCTAACAGCCATTAAAACCAGTCCCATTGATTTGAATGGAGTCCATCTGGCCATTAAAATGGACAAAATAGGA
Organism: Rhinella marina; assembly: GCA_900303285.1. Lineage (NCBI taxonomy): Eukaryota > Metazoa > Chordata > Amphibia > Anura > Bufonidae > Rhinella > Rhinella marina. The sequence goes on from ONZH01016344.1 coordinate 18,600, forward strand.
CTTGTCCTATTTTATGATGGCTGCTATTCACTGGTCATTAAAAAAGGCCATGTGAATAGCTCCATTGACTTCAATTGGTTCTAAAAACAGAATCATAATGGGTGTTACAAAAACGGCCATTTTTCAATGTTGTGTGAATGTAGCCTAACCCAGAATAAAGGTACTGCCATATGATTGGGTTTCTGCATGCAGTTTTAGAAGCCCAAACCAGGAGTGAATTAAAAAAGAGAATTGATATGTGTCCTTTATAATTTCTCTCTTTTATGATCCACTCCTGATTTTGAATTACAAAACTGCATGCAGAAACCTGAACGTGTGGTCGTACCCTAAGAACGAAGTAGCCATGGTGCTATACCAGAAAAAAATTAGAGGACATCTCCAATCAGCAAGCCACCAATCAAAAAGTGACTGGAAACCTCTTTGAAGGGAATCTGTCACCACATACATCATTATGAATCCAACTTACATGCGAGATGAGTGCTCTTCAGTACTTTTCAATGGTTTTGGTCCAATTTCAATATGTGCAACAAGGGCAGTGCCTTTGCATCTTGTTCCACCTAACGCTCCATTCCCTGCCATATCCCCACCACTTTGATTGACAAGGCCAGGCAATGAAGATATTCAATCCTGGTCCTGAAGCCTTGAGGCAGTGCGTTACACATGCGCTACACAGGGATGGAGACCGTCACATGCTCCATGAATTGGACCAAAGTAGTGTATACTGCGATTTTCTCTCCATGGACCATTGCTGGACCATGTGGAAAATCAGACATGTGATTTGACTATAATGTATCACAGTTCAGACTACACTGTAGAGATGTGAACATTGTCCATGTGAATGAGGTTTTGCTGGCCTCTTCCTATGGGGCAGAATGTCCCTATGGACTCCATCAATGCCCCCGCATTTTATGATTTTTTTTTAATTACACAGTTTGCATTAGAAAAAAAACCTCTTTGTTATTTCCCAAAACTAGCTTGTAGATTTGCCAATTTTATTCATATAAGGACTGTAGACTCTATTTAGTGGTAGTCATTGCACCTTTACTGGAGGCATATGAGGTAAATTGTACTATTATCTGCAGATTTCTTTTACGTATATTCTGTATTATTCACTTAGTCATTTTATGAGTTTTCTTTTCTGTTTATTCAGTGTTTCTTCAGTTGTTTATGATATTTCCATTGATTTCCATTGCATCATATTTTAGTAAAGCTTTTAATACTTTTATGGACATTTTAACACTGTCAGGGTCACAACGTTTTTTGGCTGTTGCTCAAGTTTTACTTGGTTAATGTCTAGTGTACATAGAGTATATTACTAAAATCAAACCTGTCTCCACAAAATGTAAGGCAATCAGTGGACAGCATGTAAGGAGGAGGAGGAAATGAGCAGATTCATATATAGATTTTTGTGGGAAAAGACACATTTACTGTATTTTCCGCTTTATAAGATACACTTTTTAGCAAGAAAAAATCTTACTAAAAACTGCCTGCATCTAATAAACGGCAGTCAGGGAGATCCAGCATGACCAGACCCTCTGGCTGCTATCTTAATAATCCAACACAGCGCACATTCAGTGGTTTGCCCGATCAGTGAGACAGCTGTGCATCTGCACACACTTCTCTATTCCTGCCGACACCGATCTGTATGATCAGGGGCAGCAGGAGAGCAAATGGGGAAAAAGGTCCTACAGTTGTACTGAAAGGAATTAAAAACTCCAAGTACAGCTTAAGGACCTTTGAAGATGTCATCAATGGGGATGCGCCATAACAGAATAACTATACGGCCGACATAGGGAAATGTGAGTTTTTATAAAAGATGCGTGTGTGTGTGTGAGTGTGTGTGTGTAGCAGTGATATATAAATATATATATACCAAAACAAAAAAAACACAGCAGCACAGCAATAGTGAAGGCAGGTGCAAAAAATCCTCAATGGCTCCAGGCCCAGAGTCTTCAATCAATAAATCCCAAAAGATTGGGATTTGACAAAGGCCCCATGGAGCAGGGCTGAAACGTTGCATGGAATAAAGAGATCCACAACTTATTGCACAAGCCTGGTGTGCGGCCTCATCTTTTGGGATATATATATATATATCAGAGCTGTATGTGTGTAACAGAATTGTTTGGATGTATAAGACTGTATGTAACAAGGTGACAACATGCACCATTGCTGGTTGTTATAATGATCAGCAGAGGACACAGTAACGGTAACTGGAGCTGACCAGAACTATCCACCCACATGCTACACCTTATGCTCCATTCACACGTCCTGTTTTTCTTTCCTGATTCGATCCTGATTCTGATCTGGATCCATTCATTTCAATGGGTCCTGAAAAAATCAGGATCAAATCAGGAAAGAAAAACAGGACGTGTGAATGGAGCCTTATAGTTACTGACCTTGACCCCTCCACTTCAGTAAACTATATTCTCTTCAAAGAGGACCTATAAAATATTTTTTTCTAATTTTCTGTTGTCTAAACCTGGGGTGCATATGCCTTATAGTCAAGTGTATCTTATAAAGAGAAAAATGCGGTATGTCTCTGCTTTGCAGGTACATTATAACACTGTGTGTATCAGTGATGGCAGAGCTTTTATTTTTTGGCTTTCAGAATCAGCACCACTCTTCTGCAAAAACTGTGTCTGGTATTGCAGTGGAGCTAAACTGCAAGACCTTTCATAGCCCATGAAGAAAAGTAAGGCCCCATTCACACGTCCGTAGAATGTGTCCTCATCCGTTCCGCAAAATTAAAAATAATTAAACATGTCCTATTCTTGTCCGAATACACGGACAAGAAAAGGCATTTCTATTATAGAGCCGGCCATGTGCGGTCTGCAAATTCCGGAACGGACATGGCCGGTGTCCGTATTTTGCAGATCCGCAGATTGCGGATCCGCAATCACACATGCACGTGTGATTGGAGCCTAAGGCTGTTCCTGGAGAAAAAAAAAAGCTGATCTTTTTATTTTTTTTAAATTCTAATTCTAGAGAATCTCTTGGTCAATTAACAAATAGAAAACCTTGGGAAAACTAGAGAGCTCTTAGTGTGCCCAGCAAATGTAAGCCTTAGGGCTTACTCTCAGTTGCCAATGAAAGTGCTAATTAAATATGGATGCACAATATAGATATTTTTTTTTTTACAATTGTTCTCTTTTTGTTTTGTATTTTGTTCTGAGTTTTTCACATTAGTTATTCACTTTTGTAATGTTGGAGAAACACATTAAAAAACAAAAACAAAAGCAAAAAAAAACAAAAAACATAAGTATGCACCTGCAAACTATGGAAACATGGAACACGTTTTTTTTTATATATTCAATCATTCAATCATTTACCAATGCAGTTCTGTTGGAACATGGATAGAAAAATGGAAGTGAGAGCAGCGCTGCAGTGACAAGCACAAGTGGGGATGAACCCATATGAGGATTGGGTTTTTTGCCAAACCTTATAATTCAATCTTAAAATCACCATGAGAATGAAATTAAATCTGCAGGCATCATGTTACAGAGGAGGAGGAGCTGAGCAGATTAATTTATAATGTTATGGGGAAAAATTCAGTGAAATTTGTATTTCATTTATTTAAATTCCTGCTCATTCAAGCAGGTGGTCCTATCAGTGATTGACAGCTTTCTCTGTATACATAGTCATAGAGGGCAGGCTGTCAATCACTGATAGCACCGCCTCCTGGATTTCAACTTCTAGTATGAGCCAGAACTTAAAGTGTAACTGTCATTCTTTTTTTTATTTTTGGAATGTATCGGGGAAGTGATACTGACCATTTTGGTATTATACTTTTAATTGCTGAAATTTTACATTTCTATTAGAAAAATAGCTGTAAAGTGGCTCATTTTGAGCAATGCTCCTCTTCTAATTACATAACTGTGGAGACTTGCTGAACATTGTGTTATGTAAACAGAAGACAGAGGAGCGTTGCTAAGGCTCAAATGGGCCACTTTACAGCTATTTTTCTAATAGAAATGTCCGATTTCAGTTAAATTAAAGTGTATTACAAAAATGGTCAGTATCACTGCCCCTATACATCACAAATTAAAAAAAAGAATGACAGTTACACTTTAAATGAATGAAATACAAGTTATATTGAATCTTTTCCAATAAAATATACAGTATATTATTTTGCTCCGCTCCTCCTGCAGCTCAGACACCAGGTTCCATTTGCAGTTTGTTAGACATCAGTGTCCTCTGCAGCTTCTGGGCATTTTTGCATTTTCTGGCCTTTTACTTGTAGAGTAGACCTTTCCGATTAGACAATGCATTTATTTATTTAATCACTGGTAAGTCTGCTTTTCTAACCTGTTATGTAAGCACTCCTCATAAAATATGCATATGGGTTTCTCATGAACATTATCACTTACCTTCACACTTCACAGTGCTTTTATAATTGGTTAAAGTTCTGTGAAAATCCTATTTTTAGGATTCAATTTAATGGGAAGCTACATGGGTATTTCTCTCAGCAATTAATTTGAAAGTACTTGTATGATCTGTTAAAATGATAAAAGCAACAGATACACACCATGCTGATCATTAGGTTACATAATTCACTTTTTAGCAGGGTTCTCTCCATTTTGTATATTAAAAAAAAATGCTCACAAATAATTTCGAGGACATAATTATATGGCAAAGGAGTTGGAAAAAAATCTAATTTTACAAAAGAATACAATAAATTTTTACATAAAAATATCACAAATCTTGAAGTCCTTAGACAAATGTACGTTATGGGGAAGTTTTGTTTTTCACTCCTTTCACACCTTAAAATGGTTGTCCTTGATTTATTTTTTTTTAATCCACTCATCCACCCACATGAAAGAGAACTATACTTACCTGCTTTCCACTGCATGGTTCTGGCTCCATGATTCCCAACTTGTCTTCACTGCACTTCCGATCCCAGGGTCACCTAGGACAATGCAGCCAATGGCTGGCCTCAGTAGTGACATGTTCAGAACTGGCATGTCACTAGTGGGTCTCGTGCCAGTTGGGGACACGTCACCACTGAGGCCAGTCATTGGTGCATGTGACCCCATCTGTGCAAGAAGTTTACAGCTGGGGGCTGGAAGTTCAGCAAAGACAGCTCAGGTGTCTTCAATAAACTAAAAAAAAAAAGTATGGCAACCAATGATGGTCTGAAACTCTTTCAGCTAACATTGGTCCATAGAAATCTATGGACTCTTTTGTGTATATACCAAATCTTTTCCCATAAAATTATATATGGATTTGCTCAGCTCCTCTTGGTGTCTATCATGCGGTCTGCAGATTAAACACCATGTTCAACATGATAGGATAGGTTAACTAACAATGTCAGTGGCCAGATTTAGAAGTGTTTGCCTCATTATATCTCTTGGATTATTGTATTTATGATCTTAGCAGTGCTTTATAACATTAATGATTACTGTAAGGGCTGTTTTACACCGTGAGATGTTTGGGCAGTGTGAGTGCTGATGGATAACACATCCACTGGCACTTATGTTTACACAGCTAAATGCAAACTAAATGTGGGGAAATGATTGCCATCGCAGTGGTTCCTACCTCATTCAGGGCTATGCTGCCAATAATTGGACATCTTTGATCCTGAAGAAAGATGCCCATCAGCTGGCAAAGGCCTTTACTTTTTTATCAGCTGATTGATTGTATGGGCCAGTTATTGGGAACTGGTGTTCCTATGAATGCTTACTTCCAATAATTCCAAGTAACATAGTAAACTAAAGTTGTAATCCAGAAAAGGGGTATTTGTCACGTTGATCCAGATAAGAGCAAAAAAAAAAAAAAAACTCTCGAGAGGTCAATTTGCTCATCATAGGGAATTAGAATAACTTCCTGGATAAACAACACTTGTAGTGAGTTCAAAATCCTAACCTCCTCGGTCAGAGAGTTCCATAGTTTTACTTCTCTTATAGTAAAGAAGTCTCTTCCATGTTGATGTAGAAACCTTCCTCCTCTCGTCACAGTCCTGTGGATAAATAGATGATGGGAGAGATCTCTGTACTGACCCCTGATATATTTTTACATGGTTATTAGATCTCCCCTTAGTCATTTTTTTTTCTAAACTAAATAATCCTAATTCTGATAATCTTTCTGGGTACTGTAGTCCATCCATTCTAGTTATTGCTTTAGTTGCCCTCCTCTGAACCCTCTCCAGATCTATTAAGTCTTTCTTGTGTACAGGTGCAAAAAATGGACACAATTGTTAGGTCTGCAGTTCTTTCCCATCGCCCTCCTACTGTCCCTTGTGGGCATGGACGCTGCGCCATTTACCAGCCATTCAGCATCCTAGTCACTAGCATTCTCCCCATATTGCATTGTCCATCATCTTGCCTAGTATTCCCTTAGGGGCATATGGCCCTAGCATGTGTTCCTGCTGCACACCCATCCTATCTCTGTATCCTTGACCTCACAGTTCAGTTCGGTTCAAGTCCATGTTTAAGTTCTTCTAGTCTGTCTGCCTGTTTTTGCTACAGTCTTGCTTCCTGCCTGCCTTGTTCCTGCATCTCATGTTCAGTGTTACCAACTATCTGCAGTTCCAGTATAAGTGACTGGCTAGACTGCTTCACCAACTGTGGTACAGTTACCCAGCATCTCAGCCCTCCAAGTTTTCTATAGTCAAGTTCTGCCAAAAACCTCATAATCAGTATAAGTAACCGTTAAGACTCTACCTGTGGTTTTGGTGCATTTTCTGTGCCTAGCTCCTCTAGTGCTTGCACCAGTGTCCATGAACTCAGTAGTTACACAGGAATGAGCAGCAGTATAGTATCTGCCACATTTCTGGATGGATAGTCAGTAGGCGCTAGACACGACCCGAGTCAAAGATGAAGTATTGCTCTTTTATTGACAATAAAAGATCAATACTTCATCTGTGCATCGGGCCGTGTCTTGGACCTACTGACTATCCATCCAGAGACGTATCAGATACTATACTGCTGCTCATTCCTGTGCAATTATTCTGCCCACTTGGCCAACACCACTGGGGTTCCAGATAGCATCGGCTGCACTGACCTTCCACCGCTATAAAGCATTCACTGGAGTTGTGCCCAGTCACGCACAAGAAATAAAGGTGAGCAGACTACATAACCCACCAGGGTCCTTTCACCTGTACATACTTACCCTAGGAACACCTTCTCCTCTCTCTCTCCTGAACTCAGTAGATCAGCTGACAACTATACTGGGAGTATTCCAAGAGGTAGCTGTCTGGTTCCTCCCCTGCGGCAAAGTCCAGATCCCTGTACAGGGGATAAAAGGGTGAATACCAAGGGAGCACCGGAATAACGTCCTTAGAGTTTAGCCCAAAGCCAGTGTTTTACCATGGATACGGTAGTAGCATTTGTAAGTTCAAAAATCAAAAACAAAAAAAGGTCTACATTAAGTTAACCCACTTAAACTTACCATCAATTGTTTAGCATGTAAAGTTGCTACAAAAAGAGTCTTTTCTCTGGAGGACCTTGCATGTCCATTCATTACATGGACAGCTCACTGATTTCAATAGGTACCACATAATGTTTCATTCCTCCATGTGATGGGTGCTGCAGGGGAAGTGACAATGAGCTGTTTTTCCTGCAGTCTCTTTGTGATCAGTTTGCTTTAGTGAGTCTTCTCTAACAAAAAATAGATTATCCAAAGTGGATGACCCCTTTAAATATTAATGTGTTACTTTTTTAGATTCCTGTCTTTTACAACTAGTGATGAGCGAAGTATTGAAGAACATTTATTTGTAAGCAGTGGGTGCAATGACGGCAAAGGGGATGGCAAATGCCCCACCCCCATCATTGCAACCCTCAGTTGTAGTGTTTATAGCTGATCGCGGCATGTTGACGTCATCTGGTCGGCCCGGGTGATGACATCATACGTCACCGCGCACAGGATTTTGTGTGAGATCTTTAATCAAGATGGCGGCGGATAGCTCTTCGTGCTCAAATGGATGAGGTATGTATGCTTTTTTTTAACCATCATTAGGGAAAAATCGATTCGTTACCACGAAGCATGAGGAAATTCGGCTTCACAGTGAATCAAATTTTCCCTGAAATACATATCGAATTCCACTTCATGGAGTTTGATTAGCTTAACCCGAATTAGAACGTTGGACAAAGTTCATTTTCAGAAACATAAAAGCTTCTAACACCTTCTCTTACACTTCTGCATAGACAAAATTAGAATTTATTACCATAATAATATACTAATGTAATCAGCTTGAAGCTGATTTATGTATTTCCGAGCGATAAGTGGGACGAAAAATGATGAAGTGTTGTGAGTTATTATAGTAAAGACTAGAGCATGGATCAGCAATCTTCAGCACTCCGGCTGTTCTGAAACTAAAACCCCCACAATGCTCCATTCACTTCTATGGGAGTAAGAAGAACAGCCAAGTATGTTTGCATGCTGGGAGTTGTAGTTTCGAAGGTTGGAGTGGTGAAGGTTGCTGATCCCTGGACTAGAGACTTATTTTTTGCTTTTCCTTTTGGGCAAAATATTGGGTTTGTTTTTAAAACAAGAACTGCATCATCTATGAAATTAAATACCTGCCAGATGATATATTCTGATTTTTTTTGCATTTCATAGGCCTGCTGTTAAATCGAACCTGTCATTATGAAAATGCAATCTGCAGGCAGCAGGTTATAGAGCAGAAGAAGCTCAGTCGGTTGATATAAAGTTCTATGGAAAAAAAGTTCAGCAAAACTATAATGTACCGTATTTATTAAAATCTCTGCTTTTTCTGAGCTTAGTAGCCAAGTAGGTGGTCTTTTTCATGATGGACAGCCTTCCCTGTACAAGTGTGTATACAGAGATAGCTCATAAGACCTTCCACATGATAACTGAGCTCAGAAAGCTTGAATAAGTTACAATATTTACCAAATCTCTTCCCATAAAACTATGTATCAGTTTGCTCAGCTTCTTCTGCTCTATAACATGTGCAGTGCACTGGCCCACAGTGGAGGTATGAGGAGAGGTTGGGAGAGGATAGGAATGGTGGTGGTGGAGATGTGGGTAGTTGTAGTCAGAGTGGCTTAAGGGTTGTTCACATATCAGTTATTTGATCAGTTATTTCCATCAGTTATGGTCAGCCAAAACCAGGAGTGGACACTAAACAGAGATCAGGTATAATGAAAAGATCTGCACCTGTTTGGTGTTTTTGACCCGTACCTGGTTTTGGCTCACAATAACTGATGGCAATAACTGATGAAATAACTGATATGTGAACAACACCTTAGCCTGCTTCAGCACTCCTCCACGGCGTCATGTGCAGTGGTTTGAGAAGAGTAACCCTTTTTCCTGTTAGGGAATTCCTGGATTTTGTGGGTCTCCTGTCTTGTGGTGGACTAGGGACTCCCAGTTAACTATTTCCTTCCCATATACAACCTTTTGAGATATATAGTGCATAGATAAGCCACTTTAACAATTTACACTGTAGACAGTGCATAGTTAGCATCACACTAAATGTCCTGACAACTTTAGCAATGAACAATTTGTTAACTTTAGCAGTGAACTATAATGCATTACATTACCACCAGATTCCAGTAGATTGCACTGCATTTTCATGATGACAGGTTTTCGTTGAACTAAAATATCCAATTTTCTTGTCATCTTGAAGAATCCCTTTAAATGTATTGTGCAAGAATGGTACAATTAGTTTACTTAAAGAGGTTGTTTACCCCCGGGGACCTTTCAGACAGAACCCCAAGCATTGTCAGACCTGCAGATCTCCAGTCTCCCAGCGTCAACATCCAGTTTAACACAGGACACATGGTCTCTACAGCCAATGACTGACTGCAGCTGAGACATGGTCCACATATGTCATGTCACTGGGTCATGTGATGCATGAGGAACACATAATCGTCAAAGCTAGTCATGACTACAGCGGCCATGTGACCTGCCTTAATTGGACTTGAGGAGACCAGAGTTCTGCAGCAGTAGCGAAGGGGTAGATGAGCCAGAACCTAGTAGTGGGGATCAGGTAACTTCTCTCTGCAAGTCTGGTCAATCTAAAGAGTCTCCTGAAAGGGTCCTGGGGTTGAACAATCCCTTTAATTACCACTTTGTTCTATAGTTATAAAGTGGTAGCAGTTGCACCCAGGTCATGATAATGTACCTGAGGGAACTTACTTATAACAAACCACTAATGTTTAAAAAGCCCACATTAGGTGAGGAATCTACGGGGGCTTGGTTCTTCTATTGATCCAATTTGCTCACTTTTTGTAAAGGAAGCACTGCTGGATGTCTTAATAGTCCAGTTCTGACTCAATAGTTTATTAGTGGCCCGTTAAGCTTTTTAACAGTCAATTGCTATGATTAGAGCCAGTGAGGAGCCATAGTAATAATGATCCATCTGTTTACAATCTCCATATTCAGAGAAAATAGGGAAAGGAACAACTCCTTTATCTACATAAGGGAGTGGAATTGTGGTTAGTATAAACCATTGAACAGAATTACTATGTCAAGGTATTATACCTAGTACAGCTAGCTTTTATCAAACATCAGTGTTTTAGTAACATGGAAGTTGAAAATACTACTACTAGTAATTTTACTACTACTACTACTACTTCTTCTAATTGTATTAATACTACTACTACTACTACTACTAATTATTATGATCTCTAAATACAAGTATATAATATAACTAGTGATGAGTGAAGTTTTGTAACATCGATTCGGCTGCTTCACTGAAAAAAAATTGCTTTGTGACGAATTACTTCGTCATGAAGCGCATTTCTTTGTAAGTAGTAAGTGCAATGACAGGGAGCGGCAATTGCGCAGCTCCTCTTCATTATACCTCTCAGAAGCTACGTTCATCGCTGATTGCTATCTTGATTGAATATCCAGCACGAAATCTCACATGCTGTGTCATGACATCACCACATGGACCGGCGTGGTGACGTCATATGTATGTCATCGTTAGAGATGAGCAAATCATTCAAAACATATTCGCCGAACATTCGCCGAACTTTTCCTAAAATTCGTATATTCGACGAATAGATTCGTTGTATTTGCGTACAAAATATACGTTATTATGTGCTATTAGCGAACATTCGCTCACTAATAACAAACATTCATTTACAAAATGTACGCAACTTCTTAGAAGACGTATGCATGAGCGTACAAATAGCTTACGAATCTCAGCGTACTATTGTCTAAGCGATTACGTAATACGCAGGCATGTACGAGGAGAGGCCGCGGCGTGCACTCCTCAGAGGCAGAGCGAATATTCGAGACATATATATGGTAAAGTGCAAATACATTAGGTATAATATAAAAATTTTAAATATCACCTACCTAGTATGCTCACGGACACGTTTAAGTCTCTTTTCTTCTGAAGCTTGTCATAGAACTGGAGCAGAGTCCCAAACTCAGTCGCAATTTGCAATCCACATAGGTAAAATTGTAATCCAAATGGGTAAAAAAAAAGCAGCAAAGGTTCCTTAAAAAACCCTCTTTCAAGGGGCTCCCCAAATAACCTGAAAAGGGGGAAAAAGGGATGAGGCGCACGAATGCGCAACTTAATTTCCTGAGCTGCCTCGTCATCCTCCCGCGCTGGAGAAAGGGGCGGAACTACCAGGGAGGCGTCTGCATCGCTGAATTGAATTCGTATGCAACAGCGTATAGAGTAACTACCAGGGAAAAGTGTGCATCGCTGAATTGAATTCGTACGCGACAACGTATAGAGTAACTAAATTATACGTAGAATAGCGTATAATTTATAGGACACACTACGTAGCGAATGTGTACAAAAGCGAAGCGAATCACCTAATATTCCGATTCGTTTCGCAGCTTAAAAATCCCAAGATTCGATACGAATCTACGAAGCGGCGCATAGATTCGTTCATCTCTAGTCATCGTGCACGGGATTTTGTGTGAGATCTTCAATTAAGATGGTGAGGGCCTGCTTTTCATGCACAAATGGAGGTAAGTATGATTTTTTTCAATTTTTTAAACTCATTTCAGGGAAGATCAATTTGTTACCACGAAGCACAAGGAAATTCGGCTTCGCCACAAATCGAATTTTCCCTGAAAAGCAGATCAAAATTTACTTTGTGGACTTCGATTCGCTCAACACTAAATGTAACCTATGGAATGTATGTAGAACTTTTAACACAAACACAAGATATGCTATCATCTCACTTTCTCCAAATTTAGGAACCTACCCCTGTGCACGGATAGCCAGAAATATGTTTTGAACATCATAGAAAGAAATCCAGTACAATAAGAAATCCAGAAAAGTCAAAAGATGAATCCAGTAGAAATTATGTTCACTTATTATGATATGTGCTCTATATGTTGACTCCATGTAGGGTTTTCCAGCTAACCTTGTAAATTTTAGGGGATGTGATATGTTTTTTTTAAAAAAGGGTTTTTTGCAAATGCCCCTCCTGGGCAGACCCGAAAAAGGAAGTGTACTTACTTGTGCCCTGATTTTTGGTCCCGGCTCCTTCGCCATCCGCCCGCAGCTACCTCACTTGGGTCCTGAGCTGACAACATATGCTTTGACACTGCTGCAGCCAGTGACCGGCTCCTCTTGTGTCAGGTCAGTTGGTCATGTGATGCACTGCTGAAGCCAGTGACCTGCCAAAGTGTCAAAAGTGGAAGCGTACAGCAGAGGACCTGAGCGAGGCAGCCGAGAACGGGGAGTGATGAAGCCGGTGACCCAGGGGCGGGGAGCAGGAAAGTGTGCTTCCATTTTTGGTTCTTCCCTTTTCTGTCCTTACCAGCTCCTCCTTCCCCCCACAAGAAAAAAAAGGTTGCTAACTAGTGTTGAGCGAACATGTTCGGTCGAATATACTATTCGACCGAACATGGCGGTGCTCGGGACCACGCGGTATTCAGACGAATACTGCGTGTGCTCGAGCGCCATGCTCGAGTCCCCACCCCGCACGCTAATTAGCCAATTAGCGTGTGGGAAGGTGCTGGCATTCACTGTAATGCCAGTAGCCATCTTAGCTACTGGCATTACACTGATTGGCTAGCCGGGAACGCGTCATCGGGTGCTATAAAGACAGTGTTAGACAGGGAGAGCTGCAGCAAGGAGGGACAGAGAGTGCAGGGAGAGAAGCACGCTAGGCAGGGATAGAAATCGCTCAGAAAAGACCCAAAAGCCCTTTTAAGAGCTATTATATCTGACACAAACCTATATTTACTGATATTTGAGGACTTTAAAGGTGGTAAAAATGGCACTAGGTGGCCTGCCATTAATGCCACATTTGCTGCTGCTGCATGCTGTAGGACACTCTAAGTATACTACTGTATACACCTAACATACTTTGCTATAATTTCTGCTGTTAAGCCCGCAGTACTTCTTTTGCGTCTTGCTGTATAACATTTGCGTATTGATAGAATTTCTATAGGCAGGGTTAGTATCACTGTTCAAAAGTCCATTGTGAAATACGTCTTTTTTTTTTTTGGGTGGCAAAAAAAACCCAAGTGTGCCCTGTCAGTAACGCTAGGTGCACAGCGTATTACAACCGTTCAAAAGTCTCTGTAGCTGACATCCGTATTTAATACCGTTAATTTAGGCCGCAGTTCTCCATTTGCTGCTGAAGTTTAATTTAAGTAAGTAGGGAATTAAACTATAGGGATAGTATTTGGGTAGGTAGAAAGATTGTTTCTGTTCCAAAAAGACCAAAGTCCATTGTGAAATACGTCTGCGTTTTTTTTTTTTTTTGGGTGGCAAAAAAAACCCCAAGTGTGCCCTTTCAGCAACGCTAGGTGCACAGCGTATTACAACCGTTCAAAAGTCTATGTAGCTGACATCCGTTGTTACATTCTTCACAAGCGATGAGTGGACATTGATGTCTGACCTCTGTGAGGTGTTACGCAACTTTGATGAATCTACACAGATGGTGAGCGGCGATAATGCCATTATCAGCGTAACCATCCTACTTCTGTGTCTACTAAAAAGCTTGCTGCTCACAATAAATTACCCTCATTTATTTATTTTTTTGAACGGAGCACACTTTATAAAATTGTTAACAAAGACTCTTTTCAACAGCTCAATAAAGTAATCTATTACATTTACTGTACATTTTCTATACAAAAAAGAAATTATCAAGAAAGGGTCCTCGCCTAGCCCTATACACCTTTATTTACAAGACCACACCCTCTACTACGCCCTGACCGATAATACCTTTAGAAAATAGGAAAAATAATACTACATATTTCATTAATACTGATCAATCTACAAGTATTGATTTGTGACATTAATTATATTACATTATTATCTTGTCGGCAAGCTACAAGATGTGTCATAGCCTATTGTGCACATAATCATTTACAGTGTAAAAGAACAAAAATAGACATTTAAACTGAGATATACATTAATATTTTGGTTTATAAATACTTTGCAAAAACATACAGATTTTGATATTATTATAGCAAAAGTAAATAATGCATTTAAAAAAAAATAACCAAAAAAATAGGACCAAAAAAATTTATAAAAACAAACAAACAAACAAAAAAAAAAAAACTAACTAACATGGACATGGCTTTCTGTAGTGCTGAGGTTGTGTATATCCAATATAGATAAATATATAAAACAGTCTTATCTTCGTATATTTCTATAGCTTTCTGCATATTAGTACGATTTATAAAGAAGCTTTTTGTGGGAAAAATATAAAGCTGCAAAAGTAAGACTACAGTAAGTTTTAACTGTAAAGTACATGCATCTGTGGGTCACCCTTAAATTTTTGGGACAGTCAGCTCGGCAGCAGCATGGAGTACTATTCCATTAATCATAGCTCAAGTATTGGGGGACCCGGCCTGGTTTGAACACTCAAATTTTTTATCAATACAGAAATTTTTTCCTATGTGGCATACATCTGAGTCGCTCATCATGCGGGCCCACATCTGATTTGTGTCCTGTATCTGTAGGACATATATGGAGGACTTTTTATTACCTTGATACATTCTATGGATTACTCAAATTCTTTTTTACGATCTGCTCTTTAGCAGAATGTCACATTAAGAATAACATTTTTTGGACGGTCAGCTCGGCATCTGTGGGTCACCCTTAAAATTTTTGGACGGTCAGATCGGCATCAGCAGGTCACTCTTAATTTTTTTGGATGGTCAGCTCGGCATCATCGTGTCACACTTACATTTTTTGGACGGTCAGCTTGGCAGCAGCTTGTCACCCTTAAACTTTTTTTTTTTCGGTCAGCTCGGCAGGAGCATGTCACCCTTAATTTTTTTTTACAGTCTGCTCGGCAGCAGTGTGTCACCCTTAATTTTTTGGACGATCTTCGCAGCAGCAGCATGTCACCCCTATTGTTTTGGAGTGTCGGCAGCAGGCCATCAATGATAATTTTTCACGGGTGTCTCTGATGCCCTCCTTTATGTGTAATAAAGGGTGTATTGGAGTGCCTGTTCCTTGTAATTTTTGGCAGCCCTTTCAATTAGTGCATAGGTTTTATGAGTGTCGGAGTCCCACAATTATACCACAATGTGAATGAGGCCCTCCTTTAGATGATACCGGTTGTATGGGAGTGCCTCATCCATGTAATTTTTGGCAGCACTTTCGCTTAACGTAAAAGTAAATCTATGTTTCCTAACAATATTTCCTGTAAAATCAATGTTATCTTGGGTTTTGGGGGGGTATTTTTGTCATTCCGTAAAAGTGGCGTAATAGTCGGACATCATCTTTAATAGCAATGACTTCGGTGTCCAAGATGCATCCAGACATCCTCCCCATGCTGTTCCCTAACCATTTCTGTGGTGTTTCCACCATTTTCTAACGTTTCCCTATGGACAAGACACCCTCCCCTCTGCAGAGCAGGGGGTGCCCGGTCTTCTCCCATTGACTTCCATTATACTCGGGTGCTCAGCTGAGCACTCGAGCACCACCTAGTGTTTGTCCAGAGCACCCGAGTACCCGAACATCGGGGTGCTCGATCATCACTATTGCTAACCCATTCATGGAGAGTGTTTTCTGGCATTACTGGGTCAAGACTAAAGATGCATCATCTGAAATGCACTGACCACCACTCGAACTCTGAAGATGTACCGCTTTTATCCCTAATGGGTTAAACTTTAGACTTTTTTGGATTTCCCATTGCTGTCTGGATTTCTGTCTGTATATTTAAAAATTTGATTAATTGTGCCATAATTGTGTCTTCATTGCATGTAGCAACTTGGATGTTTGAGTGCTACTGTGTGTCTATATTTACATCTTAAAGCTTTTTTAAGTGCATTTTGTAAAGTAATGTAGCCTTAAATGTAGAGTGTAAAACTATAAAGTTCATGTGTACATATGCCTGGTTTTGGTAGCACAGCATGAGAATCATTAAAAACTCAAACACTCTGGTAACCACTGCACCCACTTGAGAACTCACCAAAAATACTCAGAAATACCCCAAAGCCTTAATTAACTCCCATCTTGGATGGTTAATTACAGTTTCATTATTATTATTACATTTCAAATGATACATTTGCTATATAGATATATAGGGGGTCATTTATGAAATCAGATATGTCAGTTTTGTGGCATAAAAAAGTCGCAAGTCATGGCAACGGCAACATTTTTGAGACATTTCATGATCCTCTACACTTTTCACAGTGGTCTTTGAGTGTTTAAGAGCTAAAAGTGAGATTATACCTGAATTATGGCTCATTAGTCGCATAAAAGTCAGAACCCACACCAGGCAACCCCCTGGTGTACAGTGCCTCACCTAAAGGTGTACACCACATACATTCCTGCAGCTAGCCAAGATAGCCCTCTCAGAACAGGTCTGGCAGCCACTCTGTCCGTTTCCTACATGAATATACTGTATGTCATGTTACTGTATATACTGTCACTGTATATAATGTATTGTATAATACTGTTGAGTGGGCCCTAACAATAAAATCTTTCAGCCCTCCTCCCAGGTGGGTACTTTCTGAGTTTGGGCCCCGTAGTAGCTGCTTCCTCTGCTTCCACTATAGCTATGTCCCTGGAATCTTGTAGCCTTGGAACATCATTATGTTTTCACATATATGTGCTTATTACAAAAACCGGACAATAGAGGTTTTTTTCTTTTTTTTTTCTTGGACTAGAATTTTGATTTAAGTGAGTGAGACTAAGTTGCAAAATCAGTATTCTAGACCTGGAAAAACCTTGTCTGGTTCAGAAAATGTATGCTCTAATACCTTATTAGGTAAGTGTGATTTGATAGAGGGAGTCCTCAGTTCAGGGCCATCAAATTTTAGCTACAGAGGAGAATATTTTCAAAGACCGGCTTTCACTTTGGAGGTACATTTTATCAACCATGCAACAGCCCTCTGCAAACCAAATAAAGTACAAAAAAGCCATAGTAATAGAAAGTATTCTGGTGCTAATGCTATGCTTATTTAGTAAATTTGAGATTCTTGGCAAATATATTTTGTACAAAATTATTTGGGCACGTCTGCCAAACGTCTAGGCGATCTCTGTAAGATGGGAACCTAACACTAAATGCTACCTGTTATGTGCCATGACGGCCATAAAATTCAGGGAGTGCAGGTTCCACGTGCAAGCTGGGTCCACTCTGCTTTTTATCATTTTGGTGCATGTTGGTACCTTGCGTTCACTGGATTTAATGGAGGCCATTTTGGCAACAAAAATGATAAAAAGCAGAGTGGACCCAGCATGCATGTGAAACCTGCACACCCTGAATTTTATTACTTACTTTTTTAGTCCAACTAGGGTCCTGACCATGTTATCTCTTAATTGCTTGTGTAATACACTGCACAGCTTTTATTTTGCAGTTTCTTGTATAGTACAATACTGTAGGAGTACTGGGACAAGGTCTCCATTTGCTATAACAAGCTCAACACCCTGTGATTTGGTGCTGGTGGAGCTATTGGGTCATAGAAAGAGCCCCTCCCCTAACTTATTAGCTTAGATGTTGTGGTCATTATTTATCATGACATAGAGGTTTTAAAGGGGTTCTGCAGGAGTTTTCTATTGATGACCTGTCCTCAGAATAGGTCATCAATATGAGATCGGCAGCAGTCCAAATCCCGGAATCCTCACCATTCAACTATTTGAAGAGGAAGCGGCGCTCATGCAAGCACTGCCTCCTCATCAAGATTACACATGTGCATCGTCTAACTTACAGAGGCGGTGCAGTGTAGTTACACTTGCTCGTCATTAGAGATGAGCGAGTAGTGTTCGATCGAGCCGGTATTCGATCGAATACTACGCTATTCGGCATACTCGATTTCGATCGAGTATAACGGCGATGGCGCACTTAGAATTCGTTTCCCCTCCCACCTTCCCTGGCGCTCTTTTCCCACCAATCACCATGCAGGGGGGGTATGACAGGCCCGTGGAGCACGCCGGCAGCGCGAAAACGGCGTCTACATGGATTGGCTGGAAAAACCACGTGACCTCGAATATTAATAACTCAGGTCTTCCTGCTCGTTCACATATGCTGCGTGAACTTAGTCAGGGACAGAGGCTGGAGAAGGGAGAGATAGGTTTTAGCTGTTTGACAGGCAGGAGCGTGATTAAAAGCCCTTATCAGGGCTACTATAGTGCAGTACAGTGATAGCTTTACTACTATATACACTCTGCAGAGAACGGCTGCTGTATTCAGGGATAGCTGCTGGAGTAGGGACAGAGAGAGGCATTAGTGGTGTATTAGGTGCTCTGCTACATACCAAACTATATTTGGCACTACTGTTCTGCGTTCTTTTTGGCTGCAAAACCCTGTTATATACCTAGTGTGTATATGCACCATCTGATCTTCTGGCAGTATACGGCTGTGTACATTTTTTTTTTAAATACAGTTTCTTTGGCTCTAGTGTTCTGGGTTCTGTGTGCCTGCAATACCCTTTTTGTATACCAGGTGTAAATACCCACCGTCTGACCTGTTAGTACACGTCTGTGTACTCAGACATATTTTAAAAAAAGTCCTGTTATTTGGCACCTGTATTGTGCGTTCTGCGTGCCTGCAAAACTCTTTCATATACGTGCTGTTAATACCCACCGTCTGACCTGTTAGTACACGGCTGTGTAATCAGACATATTTAAAAAAAAGGCCTTTTAATTGGCACCTGTATTGTGCGTTCTGCGTGCCTGCAAAACTCTTTTATATACGTGCTGTTAATACCCACCGTCTGACCTGTTAGTACACGGCTGTGTAATCAGACATATTTAAAAAAAAGTCCTTTTATTTGGCACCTGTACTGTGCGTTCTGCGTGCCTGCAAAACTCTTTTATATACGTGCTGTTAATACCCACCGTCTGACCTGTTAGTACACGGCTGTGTAATCAGACATATTTAAAAAAAAAGTCCTTTTATTTGGCACCTGTACTGTGCGTTCTGCGTGCCTGCAAAACTCTTTTATATACGTGGTGTTAATACACATCGTCTGACCTTGTAGTACACGGCTGTGTACTCAGACATATTTAAAAAAAAGTCCTGTTATTTGGCACCGGTATTGTGCGTTCTGCGTGCCTGCAAAACTCTTTTATATACGTGTTGTTAATACCCACCGTCTGACCTGTTAGTACACGGCTGTGTAATCAGACATATTTAAAAAAAAAAAGGCCTTTTATTTGGCACCTGTATTGTGCGTTCTGCGTGCCTGCAAAACTCTTTTATATACGTGCTGTTAATACCCACCGTCTGACCTGTTAGTACACGGCTATGTAATCAGACATATTTAAAAAAAAAGTCCTTTTATTTGGCACCTGTACTGTGCGTTCTGCGTGCCTGCAAAACTCTTTTATACACGTGCTGTTAATACCCACCGTCTGACCTGTTAGTACACGGCTGTGTAATCAGACATATTTTAAAAAAAGTCCTTTTATTTGGCACCTGTACTGTGCGTTCTGCGTGCCTGCAAAACTCTTTTATATACGTGGTGTTAATACACACCGTCTGACCTGGTAGTACACGGCTTTGTACCTAGAAATATTTAAAAAAAAAAGTCCTTTTATTTGGCACCTGTATTGTGCGTTCTGCGTGCCTGCATAACTCTTTTATATACGTGCTGTTAATACACACCGTCTGACCTTGTAGTACACGGCTGTGTACCTAGAAATATTTTAAAAAAAGTCCTTTTATTTGGCACCTGTATTGTGCGTTCTGTGTGCCTGCAAAACTCTTTTATATACGTGCTGTTAATACCCACCGTCTGACCTGTTAGTACACGGCTGTATAATCAGACATATTTAAAAAAAAGTCCTTTTATTTGGCACCTGTACTGTGCGTTCTGCGTGCCTGCAAAACTCTTTTATATACGTGGTGTTAATACACACCGTCTGACCTGGTAGTACACGGCTTTGTACCTAGAAATATTTAAAAAAAAAAGTCCTTTTATTTGGCACCTGTATTGTGCGTTCTGCGTGCCTGCATAACTCTTTTATATACGTGCTGTTAATACACACCGTCTGACCTTGTAGTACACGGCTGTGTACCTAGAAATATTTTAAAAAAAGTCCTTTTATTTGGCACCTGTATTGTGCGTTCTGTGTGCCTGCAAAACTCTTTTATATATACGTGCTGTTAATACCCACCGTCTGACCTGTTAGTACACGGCTGTGTAATCAGACATATTTAAAAAAAAGTCATGTTATTTGGCACCTGTACTGTGCGTTCTGCGTGCCTGCAAAACTCTTTTATATACGTGCTGTTAATACCCACCGTCTGACCTGTTAGTACACGGCTGTGTACCTAGAAATATTAAAAAAAAAGTCCTTTTATTTGGCACCTGTATTGTGCGTTCTGCGTGCCTGCAAAACTCTTTTATATACGTGCTGTTAATACCCACCGTCTTACCTGTTAGTACACGGCTGTGTAATCAGACATATTTAAAAAAAAGTCCTGTTATTTGGCACCTGTACTGTGCGTTCTGCGTGCCTGCAAAACTCTTTTATATACATGCTGTTAATACCCACCGTCTGACCTGTTAGTACACGGCTGTGTAATCAGACATATTTAAAAAAAGTCATTTTATTTGGCACCTGTACTGTGCGTTCTGCGTGCCTGCAAAACTCTTTTATATACGTGGTGTTAATAAACACCGTCTGACCTTGTAGTACACGGCTGTGTACCTAGAAATATTAAAAAAAAAAGGCCTTTTATTTGGCACCTGTATTGTGCGTTCTGCGTGCCTGCAAAACTCTTTTATATACGTGGTGTTAATACACACCGTCTGACCTTGTAGTACACGGCTGTGTAACTAGAAATATAAAAAAAAAAGTCCTTTTAATTGGCACCTGTACTGTGCGTTCTGCGTGCCTGCAAAACTCTTTTATATACGTGCTGTTAATACCCACCGTCTGACCTGTTAGTACACGGCTGTGTAATCAGACATATTTAAAAAAAAGTCCTGTTATTTGGCACCTGTACTGTGCGTTCTGCGTGCCTGCAAAACTCTTTTATATACGTGCTGTTAATACCCACCGTCTGACCTGTTAGTACACGGCTGTGTAATCAGACATATTTAAAAAAAAGTCCTTTTATTTGGCACCTGTACTGTGCGTTCTGCGTGCCTGCAAAACTCTTTTATATACGTGGTGTTAATACACACCGTCTGACCTTGTAGTACACGGCTGTGTACCTAGAAATATTAAAAAAAAAGTCCTTTTATTTGACACCTGTATTGTGCGTTCTGCGTGCCTGCAAAACTCTTTTATATACGTGGTGTTAATACACACCGTCTGACCTTGTAGTACACGGCTGTGTAACTAGAAATATTTTAAAAAAAGTCCTTTTATTTGGCACCTGTACTGTGCGTTCTGCGTGCCTGCAAAACTCTTTTATATACGTGCTGTTAATACCCACCGTCTGACCTGTTAGTACACGGCTGTATAATCAGACATATTTAAAAAAAAGTCCTTTTATTTGGCACCTGTACTGTGCGTTCTGCGTGCCTGCAAAACTCTTTTATATACGTGGTGTTAATACACACCGTCTGACCTGGTAGTATACGGCTGTGTACGCCAAATATTGTAACAAAAAAAAAAATGCGGAGGGCTAGCGGAATCGGACGGGGACGTGGACGAGGACGGGGGCGCGGAAATGCTGTTGAGGGCCTTGTTGAAGCCAGTGGGGATACAATGCGTGCTGGTGAGGGGCAGCCAGGATTCCGCTCATCCAGAATCCCTGCCTTTATGGGACAGTTAAGCAGGGGGCGGATTACACCGCTGTTGAGGCCTGAGCAGTGTGAACAGGTGGTGCAATGGATAGCCGATAACGCTTCCACACAGTTGTCCACCAGCCAGTCATCCACACAGTCTCACTCTGACCCTCCTTCCTCCACACCTGGCCAACAGAGTCATCCCACCTTTGACCCCTCCCAGGAGCTCTTTTCGGGTCCTTTTTCAGATGTGCCGGAAGAATCCCTGGAGCTACCAGAGGAATTTGTTTGTAGTGATGCCCAACCACTTGAGTATTCTCCATCTCCTGCTGATGTGGACCCTGAACCAGCATCTGTTATCATGAGCGATGATGATGATGAGACGCAGTTGCCATCAAGGGAGGCTGTTGGAATGTCCAGTGGGCAGGAGGAGGAGCAGAGTGAGGAAGTGGAAGAGGAGGTGGTGGATGACGAAATGACCGACCCCACTTGGCCAGGGGTGATGTCCAGCGGGGAAAGCAGTGGAGAGGTGGTGGTCTGCGCAGCACCGAAAAAGGCAGCAAGAGGCAGAGGAATGTCCAGAGGCAGAGGGATGTCCACAGGCAGAGGGATGTCCACAGGCAGAGGGATGTCCACAGGCAGAGGGATGTCCAGACAGAGAAGTGAGGCCATCTCGCAGGCGTTCGACCGCAGGCGGAAGTACGCCTCGAATCACCCCCAAGCCCAAGCCTTAAACTGCCACATCTCCAAACTGCTGGCCCTGGAGATGTTGACGTTTAGGCTTGTGGAGACGCAGGCCTTCCGCGACCTGATGGCGGCTGCCGCACCTCGCTATTCCGTCCCCAGCCGCCACTACTTT
The DNA here is from genome assembly GCA_900303285.1 of Rhinella marina. Lineage (NCBI taxonomy): Eukaryota > Metazoa > Chordata > Amphibia > Anura > Bufonidae > Rhinella > Rhinella marina. The sequence goes on from ONZH01016344.1 coordinate 41,488, forward strand.
TCCCGGAGTGCCGTCCCCGCCCTGCACCAGCACGTGTCGCTTAACATCAGGTGGGCCCTGAGGTACGCAGTCAGCGCAAAGGTCCACTTGACCACCGACTCGTGGACAAGCGCTTGTGGACAGGGACGATACATCTCTTTGACGACGGCCTACCTACCACCCCCGCCCAAGATTGCCAGCAGGGGTTCTGATAAACCCCCCTCCTCTTCCTCCTCCTCTGCCTTAACATCGCCCTCAGCCGCTAGCTGGAAGCGTTGCAGCACTGGCGCGGGGAGACGTCAGCAGGCGGTGCTTAAGCTCATCAGCTTGGGCGACAGGAAGCACAGCGCCCCAGAGGTGAGGGACGCCATATTGCAGCAGACGGAAATGTGGCTGTCGCCGCTGCAGCTAGGACCAGGCATGGTAGTGTGCGATAACGGCCGTAACCTGGTGGCGGCTCTGGAGCTTGCCGAACTCAATCACGTACCATGCCTGGCCCACGTTTTTAATCTGGTAGTCCAAAAATTTCTAAAGACTTACCCCAACCTGGCAGAGCTACTGGTGAAAGTGCGGCGCTTGTGCGCTCATTTTCGGAAGTCAACTGTAGCTGCTGCTAGCTTAAAAAAACTCCAGCAACGCCTCCATTTGCCTGAACATCGGCTGTTGTGCGACCTGCCGACTCGCTGGAATTCCACCTATTTCATGTTGGCCAGGGTGTGTGAGCAGCAGAGAGCATTGATGGAGTACCAGATTATGAATCCACGCGTGCCTCCAACTCAGCTCCCTCAGTTTGCCAACCACGAGTGGTCATGGATGGCAGACATATGCGATGTACTGCGTATCTTTGAGGAGTCCACCAAGAAGGTCAGCAGCGAGGACGCTATAGTGAGCATAACCATCTCGCTCCTATGCGTCCTTAAAGAATCACTCATCGCAATAAGGGAGAACGCATTGCACGCAGAGGAGACGGGGGTAGGAGGAGACGCAACGGAGCTACACAGTCAGACCACACTTTTGTCTGCTTCTCGGTGGCAGTTGCAGGAGGAGGAGGAGGATTAGGAGGAGGAGGACGATGTGGAGGTGGCTGTGGAAGAGGAGGAGGATGCTGGCGGCGAGGGTAGCAGTCAGGCTGTGTGCGTCCCATTGGTTCAGCGCGGATGGGGCGGAGAGCAGGCGGAAGAGGAAGAGGAGGAAATGGCAAGTGATCCTTCTGGTGGGGGCAGTGACGTCATGCCTATTCAGAGTCTGGCACACATGGCTGACTTCATGCTGGGCTGCTTTTCCCGGGACACACGTGTTGTCCGGAGAACAAACTGTACTGGGTCTTCGCACTCCTGGACCCCCGGTATAAAGATAACGTCTCCTCTTTTATTCCGGTAGAGGAGAGGACGAATCGATTGCTGGAATACCAGAGGGAACTCGTGCAGAACATGATGGAGATTTTCCCACCCACCATCGCTGGCGGCAGAGAGGAGAGGGTCTCCCAGAGTCCCACAACATCGATCAGGCCCACAGCCACCAGGGGAACACTCTCCAAGGTGTGGGACACGTTCATGGCACCCCCTCGTGCAACTTCCATCACTGCGGGGCCCGCTATCAGCAGGAGGGACAAGTATCGTCGGATGTTGCGGGAGTACCTGGCAGACCGTATCCCTGTCCTCCCCGATCCCTCGGCGTCCTACACTTACTGGGTCTCCAAGTTGGACACGTGGCTGGAACTGTCCCTGTACGCCTTGGAGGTGCTTGCCTGCCCTGCCGCCAGCGTGCTATCAGAAAGGGTGTTCAGCGCAGCCGGGGGCATTATAACCGATAAGCGCAGCCGCCTGTCAACCGACAGTGCCGACAGGATAACGCTAATCAAAATGAACAGCAAGTGGATTGACCCGGACTTTGCTTCTCCAACAGTGGAAAGCAGCCAAAAGTGAAGTGCCATCTGTATGAAGTGCCATTTCCTCCTCCACCTCCTCCTCCTCCTCCTTAACCGCCGTAGAATTGCTCCGTAAAAAAAAAATATATATATATTTATGGCTCACCTCTTGGGCCTACAAGCAATTTTTATCATGGCTCACCTCTTGGGCCTACAAGCAATTTTTATCATGGCTCACCTCTTGGGCCTACAAGCAATTTTTATCATGGCTCACCTCTTGGGTCTACAAGCAATTTTTATCATGGCTCACCTCTTGGGCCTACAAGCAATTTTTATCATGGCTCACCTCTTGGGCCTACAAGCAATTTTTATCATGGCTCACCTCTTGGGCCTACAAGCAATTTTTATCATGGCTCACCTCTTGGGGCTACAAGCAATTTTTATCATGGCTCACCTCTTGGGCCTACAAACAATTTTTAAGAGGTCTCACCTCTTGGGCCTACAAACAATTTTTATTATGGCTCACCTCTTGGGCCTTAATACAATTTTTAAGAGGTATCACCTCTTTGGCCTCCACTTAATTTTTTCTAGGGCTCACCTCTTGGGCCTCCATATAATTTTTTCGAGGGCTCACCTCAAGCTAACTTTGCGCACTCATTAAAATATTTTCACAACAAGGACCTAAGAGCCCTCGATGGGAGAGCTTTGTGTGGGGGCCTGTTATAGGGAAGAGATGCGGCCCTGCGGGCTCTAGCCTGCCTTCTCCATGAGCCTCTGGCCAGCCCACGGCCTCTTCCTGCCTTTTGCGGTCCTACGCATCCCTCAACATCCCCACTGCTTTACCTGCTAGACATGACACTGGGCCAGGTCGGGTCACTGACTTCGTCATACTCAACCACCTCCTCTTACACTGCCTCACTTTGCTCCAACAGCCTCCCTTGCTGGCAACTGTGTCTCATCATCGTCCCTAATCATTTTACACTTTAGTGACCGTTCCACACCACCATCAGCTAGAGATGGAGCTTGCTCCAGTGTTTGGGCATCAGAACAAACAAAATCCTCAGATAGCTCCTGCGATTCTTGCATGAGTGGGAACACTGGGTTGATAACATTGGGCAGGGTAGGAGGAAGGAGGGTCAGAGTGAGGTCCCTGCAGTTTCTGCAGGCTATCGACAAGACTGGACTTTGTGGACTTGACTGGGTGGTGGACAGATTTAACAAATCTAGAAGGAGAAGGAGGGGTTTGCCGAGCTGTCTGTAAGGGTTGCGGAAAGCCAGACAGAACCAAGGCCCAAAACTTGGGTGCGGGTAGCAGGTTTGCCCGTCCCCGCCTCCACAACATTCACCCAGTGTGCTGTCAGGGAGATGTAGCATCCCCGGCCTCAAACGCTTGTCCAAGTGTTGGTGGTCAAATGGCCTTTTGCAGTAACCGTGTTACTCGGGCGTGGATGATGTTTTGGGACATGTGCCTGGGCAAGGCAGGGATGGCACAGAGGGAAAAATAGTGATGGCTTGATTGCTTTCCCCCTTGCCTATGCCATCTGTGGTTGTCATAGGCAACGTGATTTTAAGGGGTGCAGAATTTTATCTTCTTTTTTGTCTAGTTTGGCTTGGGGTCCATGGCAATGTAGAGGAAAGAAGGTTTCCTTGTATGGTCTCACTTTACAGAGAGGTTATATTGTCTTCGGAGTGTATTGTTGAGAGGCTGTGATAGTGGCGTAATAGTGCGACTTGGGCGCGTTATATGCACCCAGACATGCTTCCCCTGCTGTCCCAGTTGCATTCCAGCAGTGTTGGCATCCTTTTCTGAGGTTTCAGGGTGGACTTGGTGACCTCCAAGTGGTCGAATTGAGATTTCCAAGTGGCGAGCATTTTTTTCCCATAGACTTTAATGGGATTCAATATTCGGTCGAATAGTCGAATATCGCGGTCTATTCGAATCGAATTTCAAACTTTCGAATATTTCACTACTCGCTCATCTCTACTCGTCATAATGGGATGAGCATTTGTAATGAGACTAGTACTTGTAATTACACTGTGCCTCCACTGCAAGAGAGATGACATGCAATGTAAACTTAAAGAGGAAGCAGCTCTTGCAAGAGCACCACCTAGGGGTGCGAGGACTAGGACCCCACCCATCTGATATTGACAACCTATCCTGATGATAAGTTATTAATATAAACCCCCTGCAGAACCCTTTTAACAACCAGGATTTCTGGTCCTAGTGGCTGTCAGCCTTGTAACATAGTTGGTATCTACCATATATGGTGCAGGCTTGGCTTCTTAGACCCCTTTATACACTCCTTTTTGATATGTAATGTACACAGACAGTGGTGCTTTAAAGTTTGTGAACGATTTCTGGTTTTCCGCATAAATTTTGCCTAAAATTACACTAGATGTTCACACAAGACTTAAAAGAAGATAAAGATAACCAAATCAAACAAAAGAGTCAAAAATATTTGACTTGATCATTTATTTATTGAGAAAAATGATCACATGTCTATATGTGGTAAAAGTATCTGAATCTTTAGGATTAGAAGATAATTAAAGTCAGGTGTTTTCAATCAATGGGATGGCAATCAGGTATACAGAAATTGGACCACCAGTTTTATTTAAAGAACAGGGATCTGTTAATTTCTGATGTTAACAATACATTTTTGTGGAAGTGTATCATGGCGTGAACAAAGAAGATATTTAAGGACCTCAGAAGAAGAGTTTTTGATGCTCATCAGGCTGGAAAAAGTTATAAAACCATCTCTAAAGAGTTTGGACTCCATAAATTAACAGTCAAATTGTATTCAAATCCAGGAAATTCAGGACCATTATTATCCTTCCCAGGATTGTTTGACCAACAAAGATCAGGCTAAGAACAAGGTGTTTAATAGTCCGCAAGGTTACAAAGTGTTAATGTAATTTAGGATAAGTCCCAAATTAGACTTAATACTCAGTTGTCTGTGGTGTTCAAATTATGTTAAATTTCCCCCTTCATGGTAAGAGGGTGCGGCCACAGCACAAGAAATGCACGTCCAGTCTCATTGCTGATCATGCAGATCTCTCCTGGTTACACCCAGGGAGCTAATTTTATTAGAAATACATGATGGTGTAATCACACCCCCCTTTGTCATCAATTTTAATATGTCCAATCACAATCATACAAGTTTACATTGAACAACAAATCAAAAGTGTGATAATGGCAGCCAATGGGATACACATTACTTCATCTATCTGGGAAATTCCATATGCGTATTTCAACTTCTGCTAAGTTCCTGTTTTCCTACAGACATATCAAGTGATTATGAGTCATTTTTATTTTTAAGCATATGTGACATCTAATGGAGCTTAGAGATTATAAGATATAAGAGATATGTCTATAAGGAGATGGAGACCACCTAATAATGAAACATACAACCCTAGCACAATTGTGTTCACCAACTAACTAAATTTCTTTAACAAAAGGAACCCATCGTAACCTCTAAGCAACTAAAGGCCTTTCTCACATTAGGTAATGTTAAGATTCATGAGTCCACCATCAAGAGGACACTGAACAATAATAAAATGTGTGCCTGGCAGCTACTGCTCTCCAAAAAAAAACATTGTTGCCCATCGAGTTTGCTAAAAACTGCCTGGACAAGCCAGAGGGTTATAGAAATGTTGGGTTAAATGAGAAGCATTATGTTTAGAGAAAATAAAACACTGCATTCCAGCATTCCATCTGTGAAACACAGTGGTTGCAGTATCAACCTGTTTTTCTGCATCTGGGCCAGGACGGTTTGCTATGATGGAACAATGAACTCTGAATTATATCAGAAAATTGTAAAGGAAAATGTCAGGACATCTGTCTGTGAGCTGAGTCTTAACAGAATGTGGCTCATGCAGCAAGACAATGACCCTATGCATCTACTGTAAGTCATTCTATCAAAGAATGGTTAAGTATTCTGGTCATATAAAGCTATCCCCTATCTGCAGGATAGGTGATAACTATCAGATCGGTAGGGGTCCTATCACCAGTCAGCTAGCATTGCGCTTCCCACCTGCCAGGAAGAGAATTCCATCATTCCTCACATTCCCAGTGCAGAGCACAGCACTGTGTAAGGAGCTTCAGGGGGTACCCAACTAACAGCTCACTGGGGACCCTCAACAACCCCTTTTAATCAATATCACCCAGCAGGCGCCACCAAGGAGAATGTGACTGGGTATCTGTTAATGAAAAACAAAGTTTCGGAAAGACCAAGTCAAAGTCCTGACCTTAATCCAATAGAAATTTTGCGGAAGGACCTGAAGAGAGCAGTTCATGGGAGGAAACCACCAACATAAGAGTTGAAGCTGTTTTGTATAGAAAATTGGGTTAAAACTCATCGAAGCAGATGTGCAGGACTAAACAATTACTGGAAACATTTAGTTGCAGTTATTGTCACACACGGGGGTCAGACCAGACACTTAAAGCAAAGGTTCACATACTTCTGCCACCCACAGACATCTGATATTGGATCATTTTCCTTAATAAATAAATTATGAAGTCTGATATTTTAACTAATTTGATTTAATTTTTCTATCTTAATTTACTTTAAGGATGTGGTTTTAGGTCAAATTTATGAGGAAATATGGAACAATTTTGAAGGGTTCACAAACTTTTAAGAGCTACTGTAGGTGACATTTTGGTAGGGTTAAATTGGTTTCCATGTAGCTTATCTAGGGCATAAAAAAATGCATTACATATCTTTCTGATTGTGCTGATCTCGAGAGATAGTCTTCTTTCCAGACCTGCAATCCTAATTCTGCAGGTTTCACTAAAAACAGCAATTCTGAATATGGCCTAGACTATAAAGTAAAGTAAGTCAGTCAGTACATGATGAAAGATGCAATGTATTTGAAAAGTGATAACTTTTTCCTTAGATGTATTCTACATGTAAACTGGTAAATGATGTAGACACTTTATGACACCACTTCCCACCAAGCAAATGGTTGACAATCATCAATAGTGAGGGACAGTTACATCTTAATATCCACACAAGACATGTCCTTAGAGTAATGTACTTTTAACTGGCAATGCTGCACCTAGTGGGGTCAATGAGGCGAAAAGCATAGAAAGCAAGGGCAGAATAAAATAAAGAAGTACCAAGAAAGGCCTTGTGAAGGTTCAGGAAAAGGGACTGAGGAGCAACAATTATCTATTGAAGCAGCATTTTTTTCAGCTTGAAGTGATGGCAAATAATAGTCTTTCAAGATGTTAACAATCAACTGAAGATTGATCTCTGTATTCAGCAGGAATATCCTGGGCATCCATGGACTGAATACAGAATTCTCACTCTGAAACTTGCAGTGAGAAGCTGTAAAACAGCAAGGGAGTTGTCTTCTCTGCTATGTCTTGAGTAACATAATGAATTCAGCCTGTTATACAGGGTCCCTCCAGGGTTTAGATGCCTTAGGGGAAGATTGATTGATGCAAACAATGCATCAAAGGAAATACAATTTTATATGGATTCTTGTAAACAAAATGTTCACTGGTAGATAATGGAAATCCTCTAGTTGCACTGGAGTTTAAAACAGGAGAAAAAAATATTCATAATTGGAAAAGTGCCCCTACAGAATGGACATTTCAACTGAACTATGGAAATATGAAAATTATAGTATTGTAAAACTTCCCCTTTTCTCATAATTTTAAAAGGTTTGCCAAGCCTCAGGATAGGCCATAACTATCTGATCAGTGGGGGGTCTGACATCATGAACCCCTGCCGATCAGCTGTTTATGTTTAGCTTGAGCAATACCTTGAACTTGTAGTGGAGTGAGTATGTTACTACAGTGCTGCTCCCATTCACTGCAATGAGAGCATCATTGTAGTAATGAACGCCCTACACTACAAGTCTGATGGAGCTGTGTAATTCCAGTGCTGACTTATGGCGATAGAACTACACCCTAACAGGTGAGGGGCACACAGCAATCCAACAAAAATACTCTAATACTACAGCATAAACAGTGTTATGCCTCATTCCAACGTCAGTGCTTTGGTCAGTGATTTCCATCAGTGATTGTGAGCCAAAACCAGATGTGGCTCTAGACTCAAAAAAGGTTCAGATCTTTCCCTTATACCTTATGTCTGTGAAGGCTCCAATCCTGCTTTTGGCTCACTGATGGAAATCACTGACCAAAACACTGACATGTGAATGAGGCATTAGGCTGGGTTTTCTGAAGGGAAATAATCCAAAGGTTCTATCTTTCAACTTTATATTTGCCGAACAGTTCATTTGCCGAACTTTTCCTAAAATTCGTATATTCGACGAATATATTCGTTGTATTAGCGTACAAAATATACATTATTATGTGCTATTAGCGAACATTCGCTCACTAATAACGAACGTTCATTTACAAAATGTACGCAACTTCTTAGAAGACGTACGCATGAGCATACAAATAGCTTACGAATCTCAGCGTACTATTGTCTAAGCAATTACGTAATACGCAGGCACGTACCAGGAGAGGCCGCGGCGTGCACTCCTCAGAGGCAGAGCGAATATTCGAGACATATATATGGTAAAGTGCAAATACATTATTATAGGTATAATATAAAAATTTTAAATATCACCTACCTAGTATGCTCACGGACACGTTTAAGTCTCTTTTCTTCTGACGCTTGTCATAGAACTGGAGCAGAGTCCCAAACTCAGTCGCAATTTGTAATCCACATAGGTAAAACTGTAATCCAAATGGGTAAAAAAAAAGCAGCAAAGGTTCCTTAAAAAATCCTCTTTCAAGGGGCTCCCCAAATAACCTGAAAAGGGGGAAAAAGGGTTGAGGCGCACAAATGCGCAACTTAATTTCCTAAGTTGCCTCGTTATCCTCCCACGCTGGAGAAAGGGGCGGAACTACCAGGAAGGAGTCTGCATCGCTGAATTGAATTCGTATGCAACAGCGTATAGAGTAACTACCAGGGAAAAGTCTGCATAGCTGAATTGAATTCGTACGCGACAGCGTATAGAGTAACTAAATTATACGTAGAATAGCGTATAATTTATAGTAGCGAATGCGTACAAAAGCGAAGCGAATTACCTAATATTCGGATTCGCTTCGCAGCTGAAAAATCCCAAGATTCGATACGAATCTATGAAGCGGCGAATAGATTTGCTCATCTCTAGTGATAACCTACCACCTTGGGCAGCTGCAGCTAGATATATGTGGCAACATATAATATATTTTAGACTTTGGAACTACTAGGAGATTACTTGAATTTCCCAGTAGTGCTTTGAGAATGGAGATGGGTGCAGTGAACCAAGATAGCTTGAAGGTAGAGTAACTTTGGTAAATTATAATTTGTTCACTAGGCAGAGCTATGTGTTTTGAGCCCACTCCCCTCTTGGGTTGTCTTTTCCATGGGCAGTATCTGGCATGGCAGAATTAAAGCACACAGACAAGAGTTAGTGCTCTGTCCACAAAAAGAGCAGAATTGTTTTTTACTTCCTCCCTTTTAGGCCCTAAATTAGGAGTGGTAGTACTCAACAGATCATGGTGGGGATCCCTCAGGGAACACCATGGTATTGGGGATCCTGCCTGGTGTTGATTGAGGTGCCCTTGAGGTTGGATGCTTTGCTGGATGAAAGACAGGACCAGTGATTAGGCACAATTACAAGGTATATAATAGTGCAGTGGCATGCAAAAAGTTTCTTGTTAAGTCCTTCTTCCATTACCAGACTGAAGGATGCAGAACTGAGATACAGGTGGCCAATCCATCTCAAAGTGTGGGGATGCCTTTTGTAATATTCCCTTCTACAGCAGCAAAGCCTTTCTGCCATGAACGAGCACAATACTTTGCTGTCTGAGTTAAATGCCTGGCCTTGTGAGTTCTAGACTTTTTCAGATGTCAATTCTCTTTCTCAGAAGAGAATGACTTCTTTCTGGACAGTTGTAGGCTCAGAGACTCGGGTTCTCTTAATTTTGGTCTAGTCATGCAGGAGGGTGAACAGACATGTCTTTTCTGAAGGCTAGTTCAGACTAGACTCCCTCAACACTAGGTTATCAGGGAGCAGACCTGGTCCATCTCCTGGCAACCTTACTCAATTTGACAAGTTCTTTATGCTCATTTGCATATAGATAAAAACACAGATATCTCTGCAGTTGTTCAACATACAGACCAAAGAAAGATATCACTTTTAATCAGTATGATCAACCCTACCAGGCAGTATGCTTGGTTTAATAGGACTGATCACGCGGACCACATATTGTCCATACTGTGCCATTAAATGCATGTGCATAACAAACCACTACGTTTAACTCAAGAAGCGTTGCATTAACTCTATCAATAGAATTAATCCTGTGCAGTAACTCTTTTGGGGTCCTAAACATTTAATTGTATTTGATATGGGACCTTATGGTTTCTCTTAGCTGATTTTCTATCTTATTATGTACCTGAGAAATGGAAACTGTTAGTCTTGCTGATTTCCTTGAAAGACAGAGCTGATTAGTAAATTCATGCATATCTTAATTACTACCATAACAGTCGAGGAATACCATGCATGAACAGATTTTTTCTCAATAACAGACAGATGGCAGATCTGACTAAGTAAAAGTTTTTTTTCCCCCCTTGAGCAAAAGCACATTATTAGATTTAGAATATTCTTTACTACTGTACTTTGATATACAGTACCTATAAACCAAGAAAATTAATGAGTAAGAAGAATCCTATGTATAATATCATACATAATATCATACATGTCACATCTCTAAAGTGATATACATAGAAGAGAGGGGGCCCCATTGTCATGCTGGTCACTGGGTTGCTATTTGGCCTGCTATTTGCTCCCCCTGCATGCTTTTATCTTTAGGTAGACTCTCAGCCCCTTCCTAAAAAATGTACTTCTACTGGATAAGAGAGTCCTGCCTCTAACCAAGGGTATCATAGCAGTTGCCTGTTTTGCCTCTATGGTATTTATGCCCTTGCATCTTTTATTGTGCAGTTTTGATTTCTCACTGGGTTTATAAATGAAGCTAATAAAAAAAGCTATTAGCATCGGTATCACTTTTATGAAAAAGTAACTTCCCCCTGTAACCTACTCATTAGCTACTTCTTCTGAGAAGGAAGCATTGCATGCAATGACATCCTATAATTTTATACAGGAATTTTAATTACAGAACATTACTAAAGGTTTATTGTTAAAGGGACAATTCCACAAAATATATTACATATAAACAACCAGCACAGTCGAGTCACATTATTTTGAGGACCAGCTAAAATCCAGAGTAACCACTGTGTGCAGCACAGACAGTGGCTAGATGGGCTGGTAGTGACTCAATAAGGTCCTGGTTGGTTGTCAGTGGTATTTGAAGCCATGCTGACTGCAGTGCATCCCACAGTTCCTGGAGGGTGCATGTGGGAGGATCCATAGAGTGAATATGACAATCGAGGTGGTCCCGCAGACTCTCAATTGGGTTCAAGTCTGGGGAATTAGGGGGACATTATAGTACTTGGAAGTCTTGGTCATTCTGTTGGACATTTCTAGCCTTGTGACATGTCACATTGCTGGAAGATCCAATTCGCCGCATGATCTGCAAGGGTGGATGAGTAGGCCCAGAGAATTCCATTAAAATATTCCCTAGACCATAACACTGCCACCACCAGCAATGGTTGCAGGGTGTTTGTTCTCTGATGCTTCTCACCTGACATATCAAAGTCCATCCGTTAGATAAAATGAGATGGGGAGAAGGCAACACTTTGACAATCAGCAGGAATTGAATTCTGATACTGCCACAAAAATTTAAACCTCTTCTGCCAAAGCAAATTCATTAGCAGAGATGCATTGACCATCCACCTGTTTCATAGCCCTATATGCAGCAGGTTTTGCTGAACTGTTTAGACACACATCTGGTAGTCCCCTGGTTTAATTTGGTAGAGAGCTGCTCCACTGTAGTGTGTTGGTCCACCATTGCGCACCGTCATAGCCAATGTTGACCTCTCACATCAATGGTATGTGGTGTTTATACATTGCTTACTCAATTAGTGTTGAGCCAAATTGAAGTTCACCATGCAAAGCCGAATTTGCTCATGCTTTGTGGTAATGAATCAAACTTCCCTAAAATGGTGGCAAAAAAATATTCATACTCACCTCATACATTTGCATTCGAGTCCGCCACGACCATCTTGATTGAAGATCCTGGGCGAAATCTAGCTTTTGTTGATGTATGACATCACCATGTTGCCGTTAGATTTTGTCCTGTATTTTCAATCCAGATGGCCGTGGCGGACTCTTCGCAATCAAAAGGATAAGGTGAGTATTTTAATTTTTTTTTAACAGATTATCCCCTGACAGCCCTCAATGGACATCTCAGATGCCGTGATCAGTGATGAAAATGGCATCTGAGAAGTTCAATCGCTGTTCCCCATCATTGTACTTACTAGTCACAAAGAAATGCGGTTCATGACCAAGTACTTTGTTATAAAGCAAATTTATTTGTGAAATTTGGCGAAGCAGCTGAATTGAATTTTTGAGAACTTAGCTTATCTCTACTCACAATGGTGCCATTTGTCCTTTCACTATATATTTTCACCACAGCAGCGAGTAAACAATTCAGAAACTTAGCAGTTTTAGAAATACTGACACCTTGGCCCAAAAGCCAATAATCATCTCTCTTTGCATCACTATTAGAGATGAGCGAATCATGCAAAATTTTATTCGCCGAACATTCGCCAAACTTTTCCTAAGATTTGTATATTCGATGAATAGATTAGTTGAATTTGCGTACAAATTATACTTAATTATATGTATTTTAGCGAACATTCACGCACTAATAATGAACATTCAGGTAAAAAGGTACGCAACCTCTTTGACCACGAACGCATAAGCATACAAAGTGCGTACGAAAATGACGGGATTTGCTGGAGAGGAATGGTGGAGCAGTAGGAATACTCGGAGTCTGACCTCTGGCTTCATATGGATAATGTATCAGCAGATGACAGCAGATCATCCGGCTGAGACTGAGATGAGCGTGCCTACCTCATCTACTTTCTCCTCCACTACAATTTTGCGCCTTGATGGGTTAGCCTGGTGGAAGAACGGCCAATTATTGCGAATACTACTAGTAGATGCTCCGGCTACAGGTCCTTTGGCACTTCTGCCCTGTGCCACCTTCTCCTTTTTTTAGAGCTCGAGGTCTGGCTGGAAATTGACCCCTTTTGCTTATGCATTCCAGACATTTTTCAATTCACTCTTTGGCCCTGCAGCTGGTCTTTGTCCCTGTATCTCCCTGTCTCTCCCTATCTCTCCCTGTCTCTCTCTCCCTGCCTGATTAATTACTAGCCCTGAACTGGCCCTACACTTGCCCTGCAGTATCCCTGATATGTGTAACATGGATTCCCAGAGCAATTACACCCCAATTTTTACAAAACAGGTCTCAGAACTTCACACACAGTGATTCTGCTCGTCTCAGCAGTCTCAGCAGAAGTAATGCGTCACTGGCTTACTGAGCCTGAGCCAATCAGAGCAAGCCCTGCCCACTAGGTCAGGTGAATACTTTCTTCCCGGGCTTTTGCACACGATAAACGAACTAACAGTAAAATTTTGCTAATGAATTGAATTAGTACGCAACAGTAACTTATACGTAGCAATAGCATATAATTTATAGGACAAACTACGTAGCAAATGCGTACAAAGCCAAAGCGAATCACCTAATATTCGGATTCACTTCACAGCTAAAAATTTCCAAGATTCGATACGAATCAATGAATCAGCGAATAGATTCACTCATCTCTAATCACTATTAAATTGCCCATAAGACTTCCTACATGAGCTGTCAATGTTGAAAGGAGGAAGTGGTCATAAAAATGTGACTTAACTATGTATATGTAAATCTGACATGTATTTCTTTATAAACATGGGTGGATGGTTTTCTGCATATACTTGTTTCAAGCAACTCCATGCATAATAGTTCCAGTCCAGAGTCTTCTCAACATCTTCTCTTTATTGACTTTCAGCCTGACAAAGAGTCTCACTTAATATTTTTTGTCAGACCATCAGTCAGACCAGAGAGAAGTGAAGGGTAGTGTCTAGATTACATCACCACACCTCAAGTACTGTATGCTATTCCAGTAGAATGTCTGGTCAGAGCTTCTTATATTTTTTATAATTAATGTACTGCTCCTCTCTGATCATGTTTATATAAGTCAAGCAAGAGATCAACAAAGCTGTCTGTCACTCTAGTCCTCCACCTATTATTTTATTAGGATTATCTTGCAGATAAATCCTTTCTGATGCAGTCATAACCTGAAATTACTTTGCTCTGTCATTGAGAGGTTTTATCTTTCTTATATAACAGATACTGTAGGGCAATATTTCACATTTACGCTTTAAGTTTCTATGTTTGAACTTGTCATTTCTGGCCCAGCTGTAGCACCTCATTTGGGGTCAAGTAAGGGTTTTGACCAGGCTATCCATATTTAGTGTGTAGAGGTTTATGAATCAGCGATTTTAGTGATTAAAGTGTACATTTCCGTGCTTTGAACCATGGTCCAACTCAGTTTCAGCTTACAGATAAATAATTGACATTACAATAAATTTCTTAACAGAATTAATGGACCCTTAATGGCTCCTTTCAGAGTTGCAACAGTGACTGTTCAGGTCTTGAGGCAGTAAAGCATCCATAAATCATCACACCATAATGACTATGTTGAAAAGTTGTAGATAGATGCAGTAGGGATGGATAGATGGATGGATAGATAGATAGATAGATAGATAGATAGATAGATAGATAGATAGATAGATTAAATTCTCATGTTAGTGTTTTCGCCATAGTTCAGGAACATTGGGGAATACAGTATATTGTCACCATGTATGTACTTTAAAGAGTAGCGCTATGAACCAAACAAAATGTAACAGTATTTTACAATTAGGACTGTTCTTCGTAGTATAGTTCCTTTAGGTATTATTTGCATATTAACCAATGGTTTCAAGCAAATAGAAAGACTGTTGACAACCATGATTGGCTGCATAATAATAATTCACAAGTAATGCAGTCAGTATACTGTGCACTGTAGCTTGAACAATAGCATTTGAAATATTTAGATTTGCCATGTTTTAAGTCTATCATTTATAGCAAAATGTTATCCCAAATATCTTTTCTTCTATTAAATCTCAAAAAACCTTTTCATACATTCAGCACTGGTTAACATTAATCATAGAAAAAAAAAACTATAAAACAGTAAGAAAATGTAGTTAGCGTTTATTATGCAAAGAACATGCAGGCTACATTTTAGTAATGCTGTAGCACTGTGCTGCATCACAATATTAAGGGTAGATTTGCATAATGTAAATGTCATCTCCTAGGGGCAATCTTCAAAAAGAGGAAATAAAATTAGATCTGTTCTGTCTAATCACAAATGTCATATAGTAGTATCAATTTTTGTTGAAGAAACTAGTTAGTGACCACTTTATTCAAACAACTAAAGCATTACTATGTAGCTCTAGGGGGATTTATCATGAAGTCAGTTTTGCTTGAGTCTGCGTTGGAGCACTTTTTGCCACATTTATCAAATGTCTCAAGTTAATTGATAAATTTGGCATATCCTTACACTTAACAATTGTGTCTACAGAAGCTACTCCAGTTTTCTTACTCCTCCTGGAGTGAGATTGCGACTTTTTTGCATTTTTTTTTAATGTTTCTTTGATAAATCTGGAATGAAACTCTTTAAGATAGCTAACCACACCCAATTTTCCACCCACTTTCCAAAACTGGAGAGAGTGGTGTAAAAATGCAAAAAGTCGCAACATTTTGCACAAGCAAGTGCAAAAAGTCGCAAAAGCTTTATTTTTGTGAATTTTTGATGCCAGGATTCTGGAGTGAAGGTATGATAAATCAGGGCCCTAGTCTTTAACAAGAATATTGATGAATACAATATTGATGAACCATCCACAGGATAGGTTAGTAATATCAGATCAGCTGGGATATGACTCCTGGCACCCCTGATAATCAGCTGTCTGCAAATCCTTTCCAGGGGGAGACACAGCCAGTAGGGACCGCCTTCCTTCATAACCTTCCTACTGTAGAGGTGGAGCAACATTAGGGGCAGTAGACCCCTTTGGTTCCATCTTTACCAAATATACCATGTTTACTAAGTGTTGATGGTGCACATGTTCTATACACACAGCTGTGAGTGATCAGGACCGATCTCAGAAATGGGTGGTTGCCAAGAAGTCACATAGCCCCTGGAGATACCCAGCCATTGATAAATAAAGGGGTGTTGCAAACCAGTAACTAAAGCCTAGGTGGGGTTTGCTGTGGTAGTAGGCAGTCTTCCATAGATCCATATCAACACAAAAGACTTGGACAAGAGCGAAAAGCCATTTTGGGTAGAACCTGGTCCCTGGAGGATTTGTGATCTCTAGGCCCAGCAAGAGACTGTTTATATTGCTGCAACTATTCAATTGTTCTCCTGTCCCTGATAATTTTCATATCAGGTGTAAGAGACCACCAAGCTTATTGTACCTCTTCCAGTTGCTATAATCAATGCACTTGTGTATCACCAGGGTATCGCTTAAAGTGACAGCAACTATTAGTGTTGTACTGTAAAGTCATTTTCTTTCTGTTCCAGCTTCTGTGACATAGTACCATGACATGAGGGCTCTGAGGGCAAAAAGATTTCCCACTGGTTCTTACAAAGTAACAAAGGGGTTGGCTACTTTCTGGCTACTTGTGACCTATGTGTACATAAAATGACTCTTGGAACTTGCCAATATAGACTTTGTTCATCTTATGTGCCGTTTGCTATGTTTCATAAGCCATGTCTCCTTTGTTAGGAAAATCTCCAGGGCTGTCCGGATAGAGGTTCGGTCCATAAGATGGACGTTGATGGAGGGCCATGTGACCAGACAAATCACTGTCTCCTCCACACTATATCTAGACTAAACTCCCAACAGTGCAAAGGCAGATGGAAAATGCAGTGTATCTGAATGGAGGAGACATCACATGGAGGTGATTTGCCGGGTCATGCGACCCTTCAGCAGCAGCCATTTTACAGACAAGACTTCTGTGTCAACAGCACAAAAGACTTGGCAAACAAGGGGTATACCTTATGAAATATAGAAAATGTCACATAATTACAACAAAGGATATATTAGTAGGTTCCATATAATCATACAAATGCATTGGTCAACAATAACCAGAAAGTGTCCAATCGCTTTAATTGTATAGCATTAAATATAAGGATCTGGCTGACAATTGAGATAGGTGTAGGGAGAAAATGAGCTCCTGTGGTGATTACAAGCACCTCATGTCACTCTAGTCAATTTTCCACTATGTCAGAAGATCTCCAATTATTTTCTGGAGAGAGGTCAGATCCACTCATTGCTATCTTTTCCTGTCCTTAGGATGGGAAAATGTCCCACTGAAGGTGTTGGTAGAACAAATATCATTTCCGTGTATAACAATTTCTTATCAGAGGATAGTATATCACATTTTTATACATATTTTAATACTGTATGACGTTTTCTTTCTGCAGGTGGTCTATGTCACGGCTACCTTTCCCTATGTTATGTTGCTGATTCTCCTGGTCCGTGGGGTTACTTTACCTGGAGCCTCAGAAGGGATAAAATTTTACCTGTATCCCGATTTGTCAAGACTATCAGATCCACAGGTAAGACAAAAGATTTTTTCCAAGGATTATTTATTTTGCTACAATTAAAACATTTCATTACAAATAAATACTGTTATTTAAGTAAATACTGTTATTTAAGTTCAATTCCCTGAGCTTAGATAAATCTGGAAGGGTTAACAATATCCACATCGCTGGAACACATGGAAATAAGATACAGTATGGATGACTTGGAGTTCAAATTGGCCCCTAACATAGGGAGATTGTTAGTCCTGTTCGAACTGATGTAAGTATAGTGGGCAATGCCAAGATCTGTACAGCGCTAAGGAATATGCTGGTATAAATGTATAAATGTCAATAATGCATACATTTAAAATTGAGCTTAACATTTTGTATTCTTCTGACAATAGGATTTTGAAAATGATATTTTATAGAAGCATGTCATGTTTATAATGGACAAGGTGACAGTTGCGTGTTCCTATTGCATAAATATGGATTGTGAAGGTTCACCACCACTTGTTTCCTCTCTATCGCTTTCATTTTATATAGTACATAGTAGAATTAATAAAGGTGTTTTCCACCACTTAATGAAAAAAAGCAGAAACAACAGTTAGAATGCTTTAAAGTAATACAAAAAGTACAACCCCAGTTCCAAAACCGTTGGGACACTGTAAATAAATGTAAAGAAAAACAGAATGCAATGATTTGCAAATCTCTTAGACCCATAGTTTATTAACAATAGATCATAGAACATATATTAGATGTTAAAAGTGAGTCACTTTACTATCTAATAAAAAACCTATCTAATGAAAAAACGCAACACATCTCAAAAAATTTGGGACAGGCCATGTCTACTATTGTTTAGCATCTGCTCTTCTTTTAACCACAGTCTGTAAAGGTCTGGAAAGTGAGGAGACCAATGGCTGGAGATTTGGGAGAGGAATGTTGTCCCATTGTTATCTGATGTAGGATTCTAGCTGCCCAACAGTCTTGTGTCTTCTTTGCCGGATTTTTTGTTTCACAATGTGCCAAATGTTGTCCATTGGTGAAAGGTCTGGACTGCGGATGGGCCAGTTCAGCACCCACACTCTTCTTCAGCAAAGACATGCTGTTGAGATAGATGCAGTAAGCAGTTTAGCATTGTTATGCTTAAAAATGCAAGGCCTTCTCTGAAAGAGAAGTCTGGATGGTTGCATATGTTGTTCTATATACTGCTCAGCATTTTCAAATGTGAAAGCTGCCCATGCCATAGGCGTTGATGCAACCCCATGCCATCAGAGATGCAGGCTTTTGAACTGTGCACTCATAACAAGCTGGATGGTTCCTCTCCTCTTCAGTCCATAGCACATTGCGTCCATGGTTTCCAAAAAAGAATCACATTTTTATTCATCTGAATGCAGAACATTTTTCCAATTTGCCTCAGTCCATTTCAAGTGAGCTGTGGCCTAGAGAAGACAGTGGCATTTTTCGGGATCGTGTTAACATATGGCTTCTTCTTTGCATAATGCATCTTTAACCTGCATTTGTGGATTGCAAGACGAATTGTGTTCACAGACAATCATTTCAGGAAGTGTTTCTGAGCCAATACAGTTATTTCCAAGATAGAGTCAAGTCTATTTTTAATATAGTGCAGCTTGAGGGCCCTTTGATGGCGAGCATCCAATATTGACTGTCAGCCTTGTCCTTTGTGAACATAGATTTCTCCAGATTCTCTGAATCTTTTGATGATATCATGCACTGGAGATGAAAGTCTTCACGAATTTACATTTTTCTTAAATTGTTCCACAATTTTTTCACAGTTTTTCGCAAATTGGTGATTTAATATCTTACAATACGTCTTATTGTGAATAAAATATGGATCTGTGAGATTTGCAAATCATTGAATTCTGCTTTTATTTACATTTATTTACATTTTACAAAGCTTCCCAACTTTTTTGGACTTAGGGTTGTAAAATCTTATCAATTCCCTTACCAACTCAATGCCTACTGACTCCCCCACCTGTGTCTGCACTTTATGCTTCTTTGACATGTACATGTGACCCTGTACCCAATCACTGGCCATAGGCCCTAGTGGTACCAGAAAGTTACAACTGCAGTCAATGACTTAATACAGAAGTCACAGGTACATGTAGTAATGGAGAAGGAATTCCAAATGCTTACAATAGAAATAGCTCAGTATCATCAGAATGGAAGCAGCAGGGAATTGGTAAGGTGTAGAGATCAGAGAATAAATTCTAAATTGATCAGATTCTTAATAAATTTCAGAAAAATTCTGCTGCCAAACGAATCTAAGGTTTTGGCGATGCACTTCAGAAGAATTTTGCAAAATGATGCCAGCGTCATTTCATGGTAAAAGTTAGCAGAAAACAGGGCAGGGACCAGGAAAGATGAAGACAAAGTGTCACATAACTTGTGGAAGAGGCGGGCTTGCCCTGATTGGCTCAGAGGATGAAAGACAGCCAGCGGGCAGGATTTTGGCAAGTTTGTTTGGCTCCGTGATATTTGTAAATCACAAAAACTATTCTGAACGCAGCTGTGAGGTGAGCGGATGTGTGTTGAATGTGTCTGGCAAAAAGCAATTACATACATAAGCCAGCAATCTTAGAGTGTTATAGGGACAGTATAGGGACATATTTAGTTGGGTAAATTTAATCAATAGCTAGAAAAATCTGTGTTTTATCAGACAAGGGAAGTGTAGGGTTACTCTGAGAGGACAAGTGCTGCAAGTGGAAATCTTCACCCTGCAATAGTCTAATACCTGCAGTGCCTGCTGAAACATAATTTTTTAGCAGCCAACCATCCTTTTTTACTTGTAAAAACCTAAAGCTTCTATAGTACATAATTCTTTTATAGGCAATCCCATACATTTTGCTGGCTACACTGCACAATTACACAATTTGCTACAGTTTAAAATTGTGCAGTTCAAAGCATTGTACTACTCCGCTAATATACTAGGTTAATTGAAAACACTGCATTACTGTGTTGATATATCTGTTCAAAGTGCTATAATGGTGTGTTAATATACAAGTTAAATTTAACTCATTGTTCTTTTGTGTTAATTTACTAGATACATGTTATGCATTATTGCATTAATATATCCACTAAAATCAATGCATTATACTGTTGCATTAAGTACTATTTACATTTAATGCATTTTACTGCGTTAATATACCAGCGACAGTTAACACATTGTACCATGGCATCTGAGCAGAAACTGAGATCGGGGAAGCTGTATTATCCCAGTGATGGCTCGGAGCATACTCTGATAATCATCACTGATATATACCAATACATCACTGCATCCAAAAACACCCTTACTATTAAAATATAACAATATTTATCCTATACGGCAAATAATGTAACAGAAAAAAATTCTAAACAGTAAATTTGCGTTTTTCTGTCACTTCTTCTCCCCCCAAAAATTAAATAAAAAGTCCCCAAAAATTAAATAAAAAGTTATCAAACTACAAAAAATTATAGAGATCAGATATGGCAATGGAAATAAAAAAAATTACAATTTTTTTTTTAGTGTTAAAACACAAGAAAAACTACACAAGTATGGTGTTGTAATCATACTGTGGCAGAAGTGCTTTTTTTCTAATTCCACCCAATTTGGAATTTTTTTTCCAGTTCCCCACTACATCATATGCAGTATTAAATTGTGTCTTTAGAAAGTACAACTTGTCCTGCAAACAACAAGCCCTCATAAGGCTATGTGAATGGAACAATAAAAAAGTTATGGCTCTGGGAAGGCAAGAAGTGAAAAACAAAGAGGCAAATTGTAAGGTCCTCTAAGGGTTAATGTATCTGTTAAATTCAACACATTATACTGTTGTGTAAAGAAAGTATTTACATTTAACAAACACATTATACATTTGCATTAATATACTTATTACGTTCAAAGCATTATACTAGTGCATAAATAAATATTTAAACTTTCACATATTTTACTGTTGGATTAATATACTCGTTAACTTCAACTTATCATAAAGTTGCATAAATATAGCATTTAAATTTAATGAATTACACTGTTGCTTAAATATACCAATTAAATTAATTATACTGTTGCATAAATAAAGCATTTAAATCTAATGCATTATACTGTCTTAGTAAAGCAGTTAAATTCTACAGATTATAGTGTTGATTTACTATACCTGTTAACTTCAACGCATTGCACTGTGTCAATATACCATTGTAAATTATAAATGTGTGTGCAATGTGTGTCCAGTGTGCAGTGTGTACATAGAAAGGGGAGGGACGTTTAATTGTATCTCTGTTAATTCCCACCAAAAAACAATTTTGCTACTGTTCTCTGTGTACCAAACTTATGACTTTTCATAGATAAGCCTAATAAAATGTCTGGAATCAGAAGAGTAGAAAACAAAAGAATCATATTTCATCATCTGAGAGTCAAAATGTGGGTGCCTGTAGTAGTGTAGGGTGGACAACTATCTATAGCCTTTGGTAGTGAGAACTGTGGGGCATCTGAGAAATACCAAACATGTTTTAGGTTTGCTACAAAACATGAACTGGAGTATGGATGCATGTTGGCTCATAGCACACACTGAACCTACACATATGCATCCCTCACAAACATGCAATCATGTTAGTTTCTTTTCATTTACGGAAATAATGCTGATGACCTAATTCAATTCCTTTTGATTGAAATTTATTATCAAAATTTCAATCAAAAGGATGGAGAGCGTTTGTGAACAGCAGTTTTCAATCAAAAGGATGGAGAGCGTTTGTGAACAGCAGTTTTCAGCTCTTTCCACATATTCTCAATTGGATTCAGGTCTGGACGTTGACTTGGCCATTCTAAGACCTGGGTACGTTTATTTTTGAACCATTCCACCATGTTTGGGATCATTGTCTTGTTGGAAGATAAATCTCCGTCCTAGTATGGTCCTGTATTTGGCTCCATCCATCTTCCCATCAATTTTAACCATCTTTCCTGTCCCTGCTGATGAAAAGAAGGCCCAAACCATGATGCTGCCACCACCATGTTTGACAGTGGGGATGGTGTGTTCAGGGTGATGAGCTGTGTAGCTTTTATGCCAAACATATCGTTTTGCATTGTTTCCAAAAAGTTTGATTTTGGTTTCATCTGACCAGAGCACCTTCTTCCACATGTTTGGTGTGTCTCCCAGGTGGCTTGTGGCAAACGGTAAACAAGACTTTTTATGGATATCTTTGAGAAATGGCTTTCTTCTTGCCACTTGTGAAGTGTTCGACTGATTCTTGTCCTATGGACAGACACTCCCATCTCAGCTGTAGAGCTCTGGAGTTCATCCAGAGTGATCATGGGCCTCTTGGCTGCATCTCTGATCAGTCTTCTCCTTGTTTGTGATGAAAGTTTAGAGGGACGGCCGGGTCTTGGTAGATTTGCAGTGGTCTGATACTCCTTCCATTTCAATATGATCGCTTGCACAGTGCTCTTTGGGATGTTTAAAGCTTGGGAAATCTTTTGGTATCCAAATACGGCTTTAACCCCTTCGCGACCAGCGCCGTACATGTACGGCGCTGGGGCGATGCGGGCACATGGCGCCCGCTCGCAGGTGCGGCGGGCGTCATGGCCGGCAAGTCTCTGCTGTTTCTAACAGCAGAGACTTGCCGCTACTTACCGCCATCGGCGGCGTCTTCCGGGTTGACTAGATGCCGTTATCACACGTGATCACGGCATCTAGTTGCGTCTAAACCCGGAAGCGTTCGCTTCCGGGTGGTGTACAGACACCCCGTGTGGCCAATCGGGGTGTCTGTACACCATATGAAAACTGTAATCCTCGCTGGTGAGGATTACAGTTTTCAAAGTGCAATTCTTATTCTGGCCACTAGATGGCAGGCCAGGATAAGAAATGAGCAATTCATGGATTTCTGAGTCTATAAAACCCAGAATTGCTCATAAAGAAAAAAAAAAAAGCCACAATTTATAAGCCCATATTTGAGCTTTCTAATAGTAAAAAAAAAATTAAAAAAAAATGTTAAAAAAATATATAAAAAATAAAAAAGATGTAAAAGTTCAAATCACCCCCCTTTCCGTATAAGTAAAAAATAAATACCTAAATAACAATAAATATAGACATCATGGGTATCACCGTGACCGAAAACGCCCGTACTTTTAAAATATAAAAAAAAAAATTCCAATACGGCGAATTGTGTGGCGGAAAAAAGCGTCCAAATGGCGATTTGCCGTTTTTTGTCGCTTTTTTTTCTAAAAAAAATTAAATAAAAAGTGATCAAAAAGTCATACACACCCCAGAATGGTATCAATAAAAACTTCAGATTGTCCCGCAAAAAATGAGCCCCCATACAGCTCTGTACACATAAATACCAAAAGGTTATAGGGGTCAAGATTTGACAAGGAAAAAAAAAAAAAAAAGGGCAACTTTCTAATTATTTTATCACTATGAAAACGCAGGAAAAACTATACATATTAGGTATTGCTGGATTCTTACTGACCAGTAGAATGAAAGTAATGGATCAGTTTTAATGCACATCGAACGCTGTAAATAAGAAACCCGTAGAACTGTCGCGGAATAGCGTTTTCTTTGCAATTTCACCCGGTTTGGAATTTTTTTCCCGCTTCCCACTACACCGTATGCAATATTAAATGGTGGCGTTGGAAAGTACAACTTGTCCCGCAAAAAACAAGCCCTCATACAGCTATGTGAACAGAAAAATAAAAGAGTTATGGCTGTTTGAAGGCAGGGAGCGCAAAACGAAAATGCAGAACCGAAAAAAGCTCCGGGCGCGAAGGGGTTAAACTTCTCCACAACAGTATCACTGACCTGGCTGGTGTGTTCCTTGGTCTTCATGATGCTCTCTGTGCTTTAAACAGAACCCTGAGACTATCACAGAGCAGGTGCATTTATACGGAGACTTGATTACACACAGGTGGATTCTATTTATCTTCATCAGTCATTTAGGACAACATTGGATCATTCAGAGATCCTCAATGAACTTCTGGAGGGAGTTTTCTGAACTGAAAGTAAATGGGCCGAATAATTTTGCATGCCCCACTTTTCAGTTTTATTATTACAAAAAAAGTTTAAATGATCCAATAAATTTTATAGAGGATATGAACGTTTTCTCCCTCCTCTTTTTAATAAGGCGTGACATTATTTTATTTCCTATATCCCCATGGGCATAATATTTGTATTTTAGTAAGTGTAGGGATTTTGCGACTTTGATATTAAGGATGTCTTTGACTCTATGTTGAAGATCAGTGAAAGCTTTAAGTTGGGCAGCTGTCCTAGTCTGTTTGTGAGTTTTCTCTATGACTTGAATTTGCGACATAAATGAGTTAAGTTCTTTTGTGCGTTGTCTTTTAACAAATGTGCCTAATGCTATCAGTTCACCTCTTATGAAGGCCTTGTGGGTTTCCCACACTATTGGTTGTGAGATATGTGAGTCTTGGTTAAGGTGGAAAAATTCCTCTAGTTTTTCCCCCAGTGAATCCGCATGTGCACTAGACTCTAGTAAGGTGTCATTCAGACGCCAAGACCATGTGCGCTGTGGGAGGCACTTTAGTGCTAATGACATTTTAACTGGAGCGTGGTCTGCTATAACCATGGCCTCGATGTCCACTGAACAAGCCGACTGCACATGTGGTTCTGACAGGAATATATAATCAATCCGGTGATATGAGTTGTGCACCGCTGAGAAGTAAGTGTAGTCCCTATCTGAAGGGTGAAGGAGTCTCCACATATCTACTAAACGTGCGTCAGCTAATGCCATTTTTAACTTTTTCCATTGTTTGAGGGAAAAACTGGATGGAGATGGAGATATGTCCAAGTCTGGCTCCAGTGCCACATTAAAATCCCCTCCCATGATTACTACACCCTCTGCATAGTCTTTTAATATTTTAAGTGCTGAGATAATCCATGGAATTTGTTTCTTATTAGGTGCATATATATTGGCAATGGTGATTTTCATATAATATAATATGCCTTGCAAAATAAGAAGCCTGCCTTCTGGATCAACATAAGACTTAACTACGTGGAATGGAATGAAATTCTTGATCGCAATAGACCCCCTCTTGATGCAGATGATTGTGTAGAATGAAACCATTTTGAATACACAGAAGTAGGAAACTTAGGAATATGATTATGGCGGAAAGAGATATATTGAATATCTAAATAACATTCCTTTTGGTTTGTTTTTTACTTAGCAATTTCATAAATATGCTATTTTTCTGGATCTTACATTGTCAATAGATGTGCATCAAGTAACCATTCAGACTTGCAGTTATCACATACTAGCAGAAAGACTCGGCTTCGCCTGGGTATATTTCATCTATTTCATTTAATGTTTCTGTGTGTCGTTGCAGAGAGAAAGTCAATGCAGCTGACAGGAGGTGATTTTTCCTTCATTTTTTCAATCCCTATTGGCTGCGGAGTGGGAGGGGGTGTGGTTTAATGGGACACGGGGGGGGGGTTAAGTCCTTCATTTCAGGGTGGCCTGAATTATAGGTTAATGCCATGGTAATTTGAAGAAACACAATGGGTAGCAGTGGAAGAAAACATTGCTTTGCGCGGGTATATTTAATCTATTTCATTTAATGTTTCTGTGTGTCGTTGCAGAGAGAAAGTCATCCTCCCTCCCATCCCTGCAGCTGACAGATGTTGATTTTTACCTTCAATTGTTCAATCTCCATTGGCTGCGGAGTGGGAGGGGTCATGGCCTGACTGAGTCAGGGGCGTGACATTGAAAGACCTAGGGTAGGGTTTTAAGTCCTTCTTTTGATGGTGGCCAGAATTACAGGTCGATGCCATGGTAATTTATGAGGACACGCCATGGGTAACAGTGGAAGAAATTGCTTTGCACGGGTATATTTAATCTATTTCATTTAATGTTTCTGTATGTTGTTGCAGAAAGAAATCCAACCTCCCTCCCGCCCCTACAGCTGACAGAAGTTGATTTTTACCTTCATTTTTTCAATCCCCGTTGGCTGCGGAGTGGGAGGGGGCGTGGCCTGACAGAGTCGGAGCGTGGTTTCGCGAGATCTGGGGCGGGGGTCAGAGTGGCATGAATTACAGGTCGATGACATGGTAATTTATGGGGACCCGCAATGGGTAGCAGTGGAAAAAAAACATCTTTTATTAGTACTGAATGGTCGTAGTCTAAAATTAGTCAATTTCATCTACGATTTTTGTGTGTCATTGCAGAGAGAAATTCACCCTCCCACCCCTGCAGCTGATTTTTTTCAATCCCCGTTGCCTGCGGAGTGGGAGGGGGCATGGCCTGGCAGAGTTGGGGGTGTGGATTATCAAGATGCTTCGAACAGTTGTAGTCTGAAATTAGTCTATTTCATCTAAAATTTTGTGTGTCATTGCAGAGAGAAATTCACCCTCCCACCCCTGCAGCTGACAGAAGTTTATTTTTCCCTTCATTTTTTCAATCCCTGTTGGCTGCGGAGTAGGAGGGGTCGTGACCTGACACAGTTGGGGGCGTGGCTTAACAAAGCGCTTCGCATAGGTGATTTAATCTATTTCATTTAATGTTTCTGTGTGTCGTTGCAGAATGGCTGCAGAGTGAGAGGGGGCGTGGTCTGACAGAGTTGGGGGCGTGACTTAGCAAGACGATTCGAACAGTTGTAGTCTATAATTAGTCTATTTTATCTAAAATTTTTGTGTGTCGTTGCAGAGAGAAATTCACCCTCCCACCCCTGCAGCAAACAGAAGTTTATTTTTACCTTTATTTTTTCAATCCCCATTGGCTGTGGAGTGGGAGGGGGCGTAACCTGACAGAGTCGGGGGCGTGGATTAGCAAGACGCTTCACATGGGTGTATTTAATCTATTTCATTTAATGTTTCTGTGTGTCATTGCAGAAAGAAAGTCAACCTCCCACCCATCCCTGCAGCTGACAGAAGTTGATTTTTACCTTTATTTTTTCAATCCCTGTTGGCTGCGGAGTGGGAGGGGGCATGGCCTTACAGAGTCGGGGCGTGGCTTAGCAAAGCGCTTCGCATAGGTGCATTTAATCTATTTCATTTAATGTTTCTGTGTGTCGTTGCAGAATGGCTGCGGAGTGAGAGGGGGCGTGGCCTGGCAGAGACGGGGCGTGGCTTAGCAAAAGGCTTCGAACGGTTGTAGTCTATAATTAGTCTATTTCATCTAAAATTTTTGTGTGTCGTTGCAGAGAGAAATTCACCCTCCCACCCCTGCAGCAAACAGAAGTTTATTTTTACCTTCATTTTTTCAATTCCCGTTGGCTGCAGAGTGGGAGGGGGCGTGACCTGACAGAGTCGGGGGCGTGGTTTAGCAAGACGCTTTGCATGGGTGGATTTAATCTATTTTATTTAATGTTTGTGTGTGTTGTTGCAGAAAGAAAGTCAACCTCCCACCCATACCTGCAGCTGACAGAAGTTGATTTTTACCTTTATTTTTTCAATCTCTGTTGGCTGCGGAGTGAAAGGGGGTGTGGCCTGACAGAGTTGGGGGTGTGGCTTAGTGAGACCTGGGGCGGGGGTTTTAAGTACTTCTTTTAGGGTGGCCTGAATTAAAGGTCAATACCATGCTTATTTATGAGCCCACGCAATAGGCAGCAGTGGAGGAAAACATCTTTTATTACTACTGAACTGTAGTAATAGAAAAAAACATAAGTTATATTTATGGTAACCGGAATACCTTTAACAGTGTCAGTAAATAGAAATGGATAAGATCCTCAGCTGCTGATAATTACCTGGTTGTTATGGAAACCTGCCCTCCCTGTGTGGCTTTGCAGAGAATGGCAGTTGGAGTTTAAAACCAAAGCTCCCAGTTGTAATGTTGGCTAATGGAGATCATATTTTGGGAATATCTCGGGAATGGTACGTCCTAGAGAGATGAGACCTGGTCTAAAACCTTCCCGGACACCTGATGTACCTGTGTGCCGAATTTGGTGAAAATCGGTCCAGTAGTTTGGTCGCGCATAGAGAACAGACAGACAGACAGACAGACAGAAATTCATTTTTATATTATTAAGAGATGTACCTAATTCATATATATCATGTGTTAGAAACATTCCTGTTGGTGAGCTTTTGAGATTAAAAAGAAATTGTTCAACATAAGTGGCTTTTCAAAAAGAAAGAAAAGAAAAAGAAATGTAAAAGAAAGATTAAAAAAAAAAACTTGGCTACCAGGATATGGTTAATGACAGAATGAGGGAGGACCTTCTATTGAAGAAAAAATCTCATAAATTGCAGCATGAAAATAGTGTCTTCATTTTTGTCACGAGGTATAGCCAACAATATTTCAAAATCTGGAAGATTAAAAATACATATTTGCCAATCCAAATGCAAGATGAGACATTGTCTACCCTCCTTCATGAAGGTTGTTTTTTCATCTAGGAGACCCCCACACTAGGATCCATTCTTTCTCCCAGCTTAAAGGGTTGTCCAGCCATTAATTGTGATGACCTATCCTCAGGATAGGTGATCAATATCTGATTGGTGAGCGTATGACTCCCGCCACACTCACGATCACCTGTTTGAAGATGAGCTTGCACTGTGAGCGCTGCTTCCTCTTCATTACACTGCACGTCATCTTGGAATTGTAGTGTAATACAAGTACCAGCTTTATTTAAGTTAATGGAGCTAGTACTTGTAATTACACTATGCCACCACTCCACAGGAGATAAGATGTAGTGTAAAAACCAGGAAGCGGTGCTCACATAGAACTCCGCCTCCTCGTCAAACAGCTGAACGGCTGGGGTGCCAGGTGTTGGACCCCGCCTATCTGATATTGATGACCTATCCTGATGATAGGTCATCAATATTAACAGCTGGACAAGCCCTTTAATCTCTGCTCCAAGGGATTCTAGTGTACGTATTTGAATGCTGTTCACACCTAAAGAGATATTTTAGAGGGGGCAATACTCGTTGCCTATAATGTGCATATGCAAAACACATAAAACAAATACAAGGAGTGGTGGATGGCAGGCCCCATAACATTAATGGATTCATAAATTGCAATGTTGTGTATTACATCATTTGTACAGCATGCAGCCTGTCCTTTGTTGGTTGCACCACTCATAAGCTAAAATACAGAATCAGAGAACATTTGAATGGTGCAATCAAAATAATAGTAAGGAATCCTTCTAATGTATCGAAGCACTTTAGACAGGTGCAATTCGGTGTCTACTTTTTTTCGGGCATAGAAAAAGTAAAAACTCCTAAAAGAGGGGGCGATACCTATTAAACAGAGAAGGTTACTGAATTTTTATGCTAGATACAACATTCCCAGAAGGACTAAATCATAGAACAGATCTTATTTTAAATGATTAACTTTTCTGGTATTCATTTTGTCTTTTGTATTTTTGCTACTAGTTTTATCAATTGCACCTAATCACTAGGGGGTGAGAACATGAGCAACCTGCACTTGGACATGATGTATTGTATTTTTAAGTATGAGATAAATGTTACATTTTCTGGAGTGCTGGATTTGATCTCTTTTTCTTAATGTTCTGAAAAGCTGAAATGGTCTGAATCCTGTGCACCCACTGGAGGTGAGCTGACAAACTCTATACACTTGGCAGTAGTAGTGCAAGCAGCAGTATCAGCACCAGCTGTCTGGCCAGTAGTAGAGGTAGCATACTATGCAGGACACAGTTCTCCCTTGCTTTCCATAGGCTACATTATTATTGAGAACAAAGAGGATGACATTGTGAACTTGATGGCTCACTCCTCCTCTCAGTAACAGCAGGATTAAGGCAACATTATCTCTGAGTCTGAGTCTTGAAGCCAGGGGTCAGCAGGTTTCTCCTTAAACACCTCTTGCAGCTCCAGAGAAGCCTTTTAGTTGCATCATCAATGTCTTCACTGCAACCTCCTAGTGGGGTGTCTTCTTTTTTGAAGAAGAGGCAACAGAACCCCAATGTGCTATGGAAAATACTCAGGATGGTCTCCCTGTTGATGACTTGTGTGAGAATACAGTGCTTGGACTGCCATAAAGAGAAGGGTTAAGGTTCAGGTGGGGGACCCATGCATAGATGTGTTGTTGTTAGTGGTAGTATAAGTGGCCCTTGTAGCCACAGTCATGGAGGTATGGGCAGTAATAGCCATGGCAACAGTGGCACATACAGAGGAAGGAATCGTGAAGGGGGACAAGGAGCCCATGCTGACATATCACAGTGTGATAAAAGTGCCGGGAAGGGTAAGGTCTATGACAGTGATTGTGTATTATTAAGGTCCTGGGACATCCAAAACCTCACTAAAAACTGCAATGGCCAGATATAATTCTGTTGTGGTCAATTCGGGAACTGGTAATGCCAGTGATACTCTGAGCAGGATCAAAGTGGGCAGACTTAAGCCAAACCTGGTTGTCGATAGCTCTGTGCCAGTATCTCTTGTGTGGAAGTCTTCTCCACAGTGAGTCTTTGTCATCGTCATAATCAGTCATTGTTTCTCCCACTCAGACTACTCCTCCTCCCACTTTGCTTTGTTCTGAGTAATCAATAATGCAATGTGTGGCCATGAAAAAACTTTTTTATAAATATATTCCAAAATAACTTTCATTAGTTATAATGACTCATTTTGTCTGGGGAGCAATCATCAGGAGAAATAAAATGGCAGCCGTCCTATTAGAACACAAAAAACCTGTCCTAATCACACAGCAGGACAAGTGACTTCAGAACACTAAGCCAAAGAACTGCCTCATCCTCCTCTCTGCTCTGCTTGTCAGGGATTATGAGCCCATAGGGGAAGGGGGCCCGCAGTGGAGAAAAGGCCCCGCCCCCTTATTACAATTAGTACAACAGCTCCGTCCATTGCCAGGACCTCTGGCTCTACCTTCCAGCTCCCTCACTGCTTCTCCTTAGCAGGCTGTGCTCTGTCTTCCCCCCTCCCCCCAGCAAGGGCCCCAATCCTACCATGAGGAGATGCCTCCAGCATCAGGCAGCAGCCTGCAACATATCCACAGGGGATGCACTTCTGATGAGAGGTCGGTGCTGCCATCAGAAGCCTCCCCAGTGCTCCCCTCCCCCACTCTGCTCCTCTTCCCTGTCCTCAGTGCAGCCTCCTCCTCTGCTGTAATGTCATCCAATTGCACCAGTCGGGACAGAGGAAGAGGGGAAGAGGCCTGCTCTGCCTGCTGAGGAGAAGATGTACTCCCATCATTTCTATTTACCCTGGAGACCTGCACAGAAGGTAAGTGTCTGCCAGTGTAACATGTGTATGTTTACATATATGTACATATGTCTGTGTAGTGTACTGTACTGTACGTATGTGTATAATATATGTATGTCTAATTGTTTAATATATGACTGAGTAAATGTACGGTATATATGTGTATGTACTATATGTACAATATATATGATGTGTATCTAATATATTAAGCTGAGTGTATGTATGTATGTGTGTATGTCTGCTAAAGGAATCTGCACCGTCGCAGCTACAATCACGAAATTTGGCACACAGGTACATCAGGTGTCCGGGAAGGTTTTAGAATGGGTCTCAGCTCTCCAGGCCAATAGAAGCTTGCAGGCCCTTAGCCTGAAGACACACTGTTTCATACCAGGTTTCCATAACAAACCAGCCATTTTCCTTCCCTGCTGTAGGTCTGCTTTAAAGAAGCAGAGCACTGTGGATGACACTGTTAAAGTCTATAACTTATGTTTTAGACTAACTCATCAAGAATCATTACCTAATATAATGTAAATTTCACATATTTATCGTTCAGTAATAATCAAAGATGTTTTCTTCCACCGCTACCCACTGTGTTTCCTCATAAATTACCATGGCATCGACCTGTAGTTCAGGCCACCCTCAAAAGAAGAACTTAAAAGCCCCACCCCCAGGTCCCGGTAAGCCACACCCCCGGCTCTGTCAGGTCACACCCCCTTCCACTCCGCAGCCGAAGGGGATTGCAAAAATGAAGGTAAAAATCAAGTTCTGTCAGCTGCAGGGGTGGGAGGGAGAGTGACTTTCTCCCTGCAGCTCATGCTCAGACTGCACAGTGCTGCTGTCTGAGAGTGAGCTGTTCATAAGGACATCCCTGTGTCCATCCAGGCCCTGACAGAGGACAGGGAGTCTGAAAGCCGGACTGTCCAGCCTAAAACCGGATCTCTGGCCACCCTAAGGGCAGGCTAATATTAGGGTGGCCAGACGTCCGGTTTTAGGCTGGTTTTCTTGCTCCCTGTCTGACGCAGTGCCTGGACGGACAAAGGGATGTCCACCCTTTCAGTAGCTCACGCTCAGACAGCTTCTCCTCTGTGTCTTCACTGAGCCAGGGGGCATGGTCTCATGTTTAGGGGTGTGGCTCCATGAGGACCGGGGATGTGGCTTCACATTTGAGGGCATGGTCGGTGAGGTCCGTCTTTCTGTGGTGAAGACAGTGGCCACCCTAGCTGCTATGGTGGTCACAGTTAAAGGGGTGGGCGCTGTGGCTGTTACTGTTAAGGGGCAGGCTGCTGTGGAGGTCACTGTTAAAGGGGCGGTTACTGTAGAGGTCACTCTCAATATCTTTTAACGAGACACACACAAACATTAAATGAAATAGATGAAATATACCTGGGCGAAGCTAGGTCCTTCTGCTAGTATCTATATAGTAACACAAAAAAACAGCAGAACAAGGCAGCAAACAATTCTGTGGGTGAAATCCCTCCAGGTCTAAGGATAATATGCCAGCAGTATACACTTTGCAAAAAGCGAGGCAGCACTCCAATTCCGTGAAAAGTGTAGGACTCTTTATTCCCAAATGCAACGTTTCGGTCTTCTCAATAAGACCTTTCTCAAGCTTACATACATATGCCATATTTAAAGCCATACATAATTTACATAGATAATTAGTAATGAACATTAAATTAAAAAATCATATATGTGCATTGAGTAATGTCATCCACAAGTGTGTTTACAGTGTACATAATATAAAGTGCAAAGTGCATATATATTCAAACATATTATAAAGAAGCATAAACTTACATTTTATTTTAATCATCAATTAAAGTGAATTACTTTCCAGAGTGTAGAGGGAGTGGTTAAGGAGTAGTTTATGGGACCCATGGATCACTAACCTGTATACCGCCATTCATCCAAATACCAACATGGCGACTTGGCATGTGCCATCGCACACGGCGAATGTCAGTAATAGCGCAATCAAAATAAATAAATCGCATCATAATATTGGGTACACATACAAGTATTCATCATACCAAAGCCTCGTATTTGGTGGCAAACCAGACTGTTCCATGAGACACCACAGAGCGGACTGTGCTGCAATCACGCGCACCGTCCGGCCCGAACATCTGCGATCGAACAAGTCAGATAACAAAACTGCTACCCAACATGCATAACAATCACAGAAATATGTGTCTATCAAAAAATCAGCAGTTACCTACCCCACATAGAGGTCAGTAAACAAAGTAACTAGGGATCCCAGTTGCGGGAAACCCTTTAAAGAGGACCTTTCACCACTCCTGACATGCCTGTTTTAATAGATCCATGCATTTCCCACGTACTAACAATTCTGGAACATCTATTCTTATGGCTCTATGTTGTGCCATTCCTTTATTATTTGCACTAGAAGTTATGAATGAATTGCTATTTGTCTTCAGTAAAGGAACAGAGGGGAGGTGGCCATTTGGGGGTGTGTACCTGCACAGACTGACTCTATCCAATCAGTGCTGTCATGTTCAGACTGTGCAGGTACACACCCCCAACTTGTTACTTCCCCTCTGTTCCCTTACTGAAGACAAATAGTAATCCATTCATAACTTCTAGCGCAAATAATAAAGGAATGGCACAACATACAGACATAAGAATAGATGTTCCAGACTTGTTATTACATGGGGAAGCTATTAAAACAGGCATGTCAGGAGTGGTGAAAGGTCAAAGGCCGCACTGTCAAATGCATGATGTAAATACCCATGTCCTGAGGCACTATCCGGCTTGAAAGTAATTATATATATATATATATATATATATATATATATCGTATAATACATGTATGCATGTGTAATGTATGTGTATATATATAGCCCACAGTATATTTAATTTATTTCATTTAATGTTTGTGTGTGTGTCATTAAAAGATATCGAGAGTGACCTCTACAGTAACCGCCCCTTTAACAGTGACCTCCACAGCAGCCCGCCCCTTAACAGTAACATCCACAGCGCCCTCCCCTTTAACTGTGACCTCCACAGCAGCTAGGGTGGCCACTGACTTCACCCCAGAAAGCCAGACATCACCGGCCATGCCCCCAAATGTGATGCAGCACCCCCAGTTCCCATGAACCCACACCACTAAACATGAGGCCACGCCTCCTGGCTCCATGAAGACATGGAGGAGAATCTGTCTGAGTGTGAGCTACTGAAAGGGTGGACATCCCTGCATCTGTCCAGGCACTGCGTCGGACGGAGAGCAGGTAGCCAGAAAACTGGACTGTCCAGCCTAAAGCCGGACATCTGGCCACCCTAACATCAGCCTGCCCCTAGATTGGTCAGAGGTCCGGTTTTAGGCTGGACAGTCTGGCTTTCAGACTCCCTGTCCACCGTCCAGCGCAGGGCCTGGACAGACACAGGGATGTCCACCCTTTCAGTATGCTCACGCTCAGACAGCTTCTCCTCCGTGTCTTCATGGAACCACGGGGTGTGGCCTCGTGTTTAGGGGTGTGGCATCATGGGGACCGGTGGCACGGCTTTACGTTGGGGGAGGCTGTAAAGTCTGGCTTTCAGACTCCCTGTCCTCTGTCATGCGCAGGGCCTGGATGGACACAGAGATGTCCTTTTGAACAGCTCACTCTCAGACAGCAGCACTGTGCAGTCTGAGCATGAGCTGCAGGGAGAAAGTTACCCTCCTCCCTCCCCTGTAGCTGACAGAAGTTTATTTTTACCTTCATTTTTTCAATCCCAGTCAAATGCGGCATGGAAGGAGCGTGGCCTGACTGAGTCAGGGGCGTGACTTAGTGGGACCTGGGAGTGGGGCTTTTAAGTCCTTCTTTTGAAGATGGCCTCAATTACAGGTCGATGCCATAGTAATTTAGGAGGAAAGTGGGTAGCAGTGGAAGAAAACATCTTTTATTACTACTGAATGGTAAATATGTGAAATTTACATTATATGAGGTAATGATTGATGATGAGTTAGTCTAAAACATAAGTTATATTTATGGTAACCGGAATATCCCTTTAACAGTGTCATCCACAGTGCTCTGCCCCTTTAAAGCAGACCTACAGCAGTGAACGGGCCAGGTTGTTACGGAAACCTGATGTGTGTGGAGACTAACTACCTGTGAGCTTCTATTGGCAGATAGGGGTCATGTGACCAGGCTTCTATTGGCTAATGCATTTTTTGGGAATATCTCAGGAACGGTACGTCCTGGAGAGCTGAGACCTGTTCTAAAAACTTCCTGGACACCTGATGTACATGTGTGCCAAATTTCGTGATTGGAGTTGCGACGTTGCGGATTCCTTTAGCGGACACACACACACACACACACACACATACACTCAGCTTTATATTATATATATATTAGAGATGAGCGAATCATTCAAAAAATTATTCGCCGAACATTCGCCGAACTTTTCCTAAAATTCGTATATTCGACGAATAGATTCGTTGTATTTGCGTACAAAATATACGTTATTATGTGCTATTAGCGAACATTCACTCACTAATAACCAACGTTCATTTACAAAATGTACGCAACTTCTTAGAAGACGTACGCATGAGCGTACAAATAGCTTACGAATCTCAGAATACTATTGTCTAAGCGATTACGTAATACGCAGGTACGTACGAGGAGAGGCTGCGGCGTGCACTCCTCAGAGGCAGAGCGAATATTCGAGACATATATATGGTAAAGTGCAAATACATTATTATAGGTATAATATAAAAATTTTAAATATCACCTACCTAGTATGCTCACGGACACGTTCAAGTCTCTTTTCTTCTGACGCTTGTCATAGAACTGGAGCAGAGTCCCAAACTCAGTCGCAATTTGTAATCCAAAATTGTAATCCAAATGGGTAAAAAAAAAGCAGCAAAGGTTCCTTAAAAAACCCTCTTTCAAGGGGCTCCCCAAATAACCTGAAAAGGGGGAAAAAGGGATGAGGCGCACGAATGCGCAACTTAATTTCCTAAGTTGCCTCGTCATCCTCCCGCGTTGGAGAAAGGGGCGGAACTACCAGGGAGGAGTCTGTATCGCTGAATTGAATTTGTACGCAACAGCGTATAGAGTAACTACCAGGGAAAAGTCTGCATCGCTGAATTGAATTCGTACGCGACAGCGCATAGAGTAACTAAATTATACGTAGAATAGCGTATAATTTATAGGACACACTATGTAGCGAATGCTTACAAAAGCGAAGCGAATCACCAAATATTTAGATTCGCTTCGCAGCTGAAAAATCCCAAGATTCGATACGAATCTACGAAGCGGCGAATAGATTCGCTCATCTCTAATATATATATATATATATATATACAGACACACACACATACAGTATAGCAGAGTTAACACACACACACACTTGGTGAGTTAATACGTTATGACTGAGACTGTTAATCAGATGTCTGGGTTCAGAGTTCACCCGGGCATATCCCCTTCTTAACCCACTCAGCCCCTCCAAATTGCACAGGGCAAGGGCTTTTTCTGAAGATCCATTGATGTCACCGGATCTCCAGAAAATTTCCCCAGATGCAGCACAGGCAAGGGAGAACGCTGGAGCATGAAATGTTCCAATGCTCTTGTTAGAGTGGCTGAGTGGGGGAACTAGGGGCATATGTCCAGGTTCAGCTCTGAACCCGGACAACCCCTTTAACTCTGCTACATCAGTATATATATGATGTGTGTGTGTGTCTGAGATTCTGTCTCGTGCTGTTAGTCTGTGATCACTGTCTTTTGGGCTTCTGTAGTTCAGATGTTACTTAAACAGGACAAAATAAAGTTATCTGATCATTGCGCTTTGATGCCATATTAGTCTTCATTCACACCTCTGGTGATCGGTATCTGGTAAAGAACATCCTTCCAAAGTTCACCAGATACACCATTGCTGGATTCTGACCTTCACCAGTAGAACAGTTTATGTCAGACTGAAACCCTGTTGGAAAGTGTCTGGATCCTATTATAGTCTATGGTAGGGAAGCTGAACCTGCAGCCCTCTAGCTGTTGCAAACTACAACTCCCAGCATGCCCTAATAGCTGTAGATTGTCCAGGCATGCTGGGAGTTGTAGTTTTGCAACAGCTGGAGGGCGCACGTTGGGCATCTCTGGTCTATGGGGTCCGGCAATGAACGGTAGAATCTAGCAGTGTTGGATCCAGTGAACTCTGGCGGGATGTTCTCTGTTGGAACAGCCTGCCGGATACAGTCACCTGAGATATGAACGAAGCCTAAGGCTGTGTTCACATCACTGTTTAGTTTTCCGTTCTTCTGATCGTCAGAAGAAGAGATATATAAACAAAACACAGATCCTGTATTTTAAGCATCCATTATGCTCAGTTACGCACATTTTGCATCCTCTTTATTCATTTCCGTCTGAGATCTGTTTTTTAGATGGAAAAAAGCTCTACACAAAGTGTTTTGTTTTGGTGGACAGGCCCAGATAATTTTGTACAAAATATATTTGCCAAGAATCTCTAATTTACTAAACAAGCATAGCATTAGCTCCAGAACACTTCATATCTCTATGGCATTTTGTGCTTTATCTGGTTAGCAGTGTGCCGTTGCATTGTATGTATTTTCCCTGTTTTGTTTTTTGTTTTGTCTAAAATAACCTATCTCAGACGGAAATGGCTTAAACAGATGTAAAATATGCATAAATGAGCATAATTGTACTTAAAATACAGAATTTTTTTTGTTTCTTCTGACAGATCAAAACTAACAGTAATGTGAACGCAGACTTGGACGGTAGAGCTATATAGTACATTATACTTACTAATGTCACCCTATGTTGTTTTGTAAGCACCCCCCAAGTTATCAAAAACAGTAATAATGTGTAATGCAGCACCACTGTGCCTACTTATGCCACTGTTCATGGGTGGGTGAGGGAGGGGAGGGGCTGGGGTAAAAGGTTGGAGGGACTAGGGATGGGTAGTCAGAGGGGCTTGGAAAGGACCATGGGGATTCAATTTAGATTCCTGCTTATGGGGCCCAATAAATTCTATGTATGCCCCTGCCCTCGCAATAATCTATGTATGGCAAGGTGCACGCCACAGTGGACAACTGGAACAGTTGTTATGGGCAGGGATAGTACATATGCTTTATGTCCCACTAGGTCAACGTTTTGTACAGCAGTAGTGATGCAGAACGTCAGTCTGGTTCACTATGTGTAAAGTGAAGCGTTGCCATGTTGTGTTAGAGATGATGAGTCTGGGTTAGGGTAGCTACACAATGGATCAGTTGCTAAAGTGCATCCAGGAGCAAATAACCTGCTGATTGTCTCCCCACCAACTAAAGATGGGCATGGTTGTCAGCAACAATGGCAGAAACATTGGGAAATAACATATACTCCTTGCATGCATTTGTGATAAATTCATTGGTGCAACACTTTTTGAAAAACAACCCACTATTAGTCACTGACTATTCTTTCTGTTTTAAGGCCATTCTC
Organism: Rhinella marina; assembly: GCA_900303285.1. NCBI lineage: Eukaryota > Metazoa > Chordata > Amphibia > Anura > Bufonidae > Rhinella > Rhinella marina. The sequence continues at coordinate 80,426 of ONZH01016344.1, forward strand.
TTTTAAAATTTAACTTTTATTAACTGCTTTAGTAGCTTTAAATATATAAATTCCCCAAAACAAAAAAAGACTCTTAAAATTCACTAGTTGCACATTAGCTCAGGGATGATTTTATAAATATAGCACAGTTAGATACTGATTATAATCATATAATAATCATAATGGGATATTGTCTTCATATTCCCCCTATAGAGTTAAAATTAAAGAAGAACCTTGATCATTTACAGACTGAGATTAAGGAAAGAAAGCATAAAAAATATCTGAGGGATCGTACAGATTTTGATAACGGGAGAATATACATTTGGAAAAACAGACAACACTATACAGCTACTAGTCAGAGATATACTGATTTCTCAGATACCGAAACTTCAGGGACTGAGGGCTCAATACAATTAAGCTCCCGTAATTATAGAGGTAGTACTAAGAGAAAAATCAAAAAGAGACGATACCAACCATCTAAACGATCTGCTCAGGAATCTCAAAAACAATTATCTGACAAAGAGAAAACACAATGTATAAATACAGACAAATCTACAACGGGGCTGAATCCCTTTACATGTATTGGATCACAATCTGGCTCTTCTGTACAAACTCTCAGCCAAACACCAAATACACGACAAATCTCGCAACTGAACCCAGTGCCCCAACTGACTCCTACAATAGGAGTATCAGGAGAAAAGAACACAGCTATTGCCCCCCTTTTTTTTAGGTCAGCAGGGGATACAATTACGGGACAGGGAGAGATGGGGTTACAACAAGTAGTTGAAAATATACAGAGCGTAACTTCTTTTGAAAGGCAGATTATTAATTTATCAACATATGTACTCTCTGAATCCAAACAATCATTACTTGCGAGAGGCCTCACCTTCTCACCAACACCGGAATGTGATAGATTTACCTGGATTAAGGATATTAACCTCTTTGCGAGAAAGTTGGCACTCCATAAAACACACTCACAAACAGAAACAGATATGAAAAAACAATATGAAAAAGAAAAGGATTGTGTGAAAATGTTGGAAGACCTGTTGATGGAGAATGAGGGAGATCTAAGAACAATAGAACCACCTTTTACATCACTGAAACCTAGATCTCTGATGACACCTCCCTTTGCGCAATTCAGAGAAATAGATACTTTTGTACGTCTGGTGACAAAAGAGATACAACATCTTAAACTGAGAAAGGAGAGGACCAGGTCAAATTTGACGACTATGGAATGTGAGGCACTGAAAAATTTGCGAGAAAATGAGATGATTGTCATAAAACCAAGTGATAAAGGTGGTAATATTGTGATCCAGGATATGGATGGTTATGTAAAAATGGTGTTAAGACTTTTGGAGGATAAACTTACATATAAAATTCTAAGACAAAATCCCAACGAAAAATACCTGCAGGAGTTAAAGCAGCTTCTCACTCAGGCGATGACAGAGAACCTTATAAGTAGAGAGGAGTTCAGGTTTCTTCTTAATAAAGACCCCACTATCCCCACCTTCTATGAACTACTCAAGGTGCACAAGAAGAGAACACCAATCCCAGGGAGACCGATTGTCTCAGGCAATGACAGCCTTACACAGGGAATTAGTAATTATGTGGACCAAATTTTGCGCCCCTCCGTTGCTTCGTTGCCTTCCTATATAAAAGATACAAAAGATCTATTATTAAAGATTAATAATATTTGTCTTCCCCCGGACACACTATTGGCAAGTCTAGACGTGGAAAGTCTATATAGTAATATTCAACACCCTTTAGGTCTAAGGGCGGTAAAATACTTTTTGGATACAAAGAGCATTGTTTTACAATCACACAGTAATTTTGTTTTGACACTTTTGGAATTTATTTTGGAACACAATTTTTTTTATTTTTCAGGGCACATTTTATAAACAAATTAAAGGGACCGCCATGGGGACGAACTGTGCCCCAACATATGCAAATTTATTTTTAGGGTGGTGGGAAAATCACGTGGTGTTCACTGATGATTTGTCGTCATATACCTGCCACATCTTGTACTAGGGCAGGTATATTGACGACATTCTAATTTTTTGGAATGGGGGAAAATCCCTTTTTAAGGATTTTGTCGGTGCCCTTAATCAGAATGACATTGGCATGAAATATACTTAGGAAATACAATCGGAGGAAATTTCCTTTTTGGATGTGAAGATAAAGAAGGCTGAAAATGGACATCTTCAGACAGCCATTTATAAGAAAACGACATCTACAAATGGATACTTACATTGGTCCAGTTGGCATCCCCCTCCCTTAAAGAGGGGAATACCGACCGGACAGTATCTACGTGCACGACGTAACTGTTCAGATCTAGAAACCTTCCTCAATGAGAGCAGAGAACTATTTTCAAGGTTCCGTGAACGGGGGTACCCAAAAAGTACATTAAAAAAAGCATATAACAGGGCCATAAAAAAAAACGAGAAGACCTTCTGTTAGATACAACAACAGAAAAGAAAAAGGTCATAAGATGTATTGGCGCATTTGATGGTTACAATAAGGAGATATGTGGCATATTAAAGAAACATTGGCACATATTGCAATCAGATAAAGATCTATATCCGGTCATAAGCCAACATCCAAATGTGACATATAGAAGAGGCCCAAATTTAAGGGATTATCTTGTTCACAGTTTTCTCCAGGATAAGGAAGGAGCAAGGAGTAGGAAAGAAAAAGGAGGTCCCAAGGGCTCCACACCATGTGGAGATTGCTCCTTTTGTAAGTATATCCCAAGAATAAAAGCTTTTACTAACCCTATGGATGGGAAAAAATATGAAATTAGGGATTTGATGACCTGTGTACATTGCAAGTTGTACATGTCCCAAGATCTATGTGGGTAAGACCACGCAAGAATTAAGACGTCGCATCTCTGGACACTTAAGTGCTATTGAGACGGACACATAAAGTATAGCCAGGCACATAAAGTATGTGCATATGAATAATCCTAGTGTTCTCAGATTTTGGGGACTAGAAAAAATTCTACCCGGCCCTAGAGGGGGCAATTTAGACAAAAAGCTCCTACAGGCAGAGGCCCGGTGGATTTATAGGTTGGATACCATGAGTCCTAATGGCCTCAATGAGGGTTTCTCATTTTCAGCATTCATTTGAGTAGGATATAGTAATAAAAACATTAGTTTATAATGAAAAGTACTAGTTAACCCCTAAATTAAAAACCACTAAACCTCAAGATGCCATATTGATGCTATCTGATTATAATCAATTGTTAATAATTAATAGAGATGAGCGAGTAGTGAAATATTCGAAAGTTCGAAATTCGATTCGAATAGACAGCGAAATTCGACTATTCGACCGAATATCGAATCCCATTAAAGTCTACGGGAAAAAAATGCTCGCCACTTGGAAATCTCAATTCGACCACTTGGAGGTCACCAAGTCCACCCTGAAACCTCAGAAAAGGATGCCAACACTGCTGGAATGCAACTGGGACAGCAGGGGAAGCATGTCTGGGTGCATATAACGCGCCCAAGTCGCACTATTACGCCACTATCACAGCCTCTCAACAATACACTCCAAAGACAATATAACCTCTCTGTAAAGTGAGACCATACAAGGAAACCTTCTTTCCTCTACATTGCCATGGACCCCAAGCCAAACTAGACAAAAAAGAAGATGAAATTCTGCACCCCTTAAAATCACGTTGCCTATGACAACCACAGATGGCATAGGCAAGGGGGAAAGCAAATAGACCCCACCCCTAATTGTCATTGTGTGTGTGTGTGAGATGTGGTCAGACATGTCTTCTTTAAAATGTAAAAACAACTCAAACACATGCAGAAGCCTTAAAATGCCCAAATTGTTGGCGCTTGAGATGTCAGTGACCCGACCTGGCCCAGTGTCATGTCTAGCAGGTAAAGCAGTGAGGGATGCGTAGGACCGCAAAAGGCAGGAAGAGGCCGTGGGCTGGCCAGAGGCTCATGGAAAATTTTGTGGAGGCCCAAGAGGTGAGACGTCTTAAAAATTGTGTGGAGGCTAAAGAGGTGAGACCTCTTAAAAATAATGTGGAGGCCCAAGAGCTGAGACCTCTTAAAAATTATGTGGAGGCCCAAGAGGTGAGACCTCTTAAAAAATATGTGGAGGCCCAAGAGGTGAGACCTCGATAAAATTATGTGGAGGCCCAAGAGGTGAGACCTCGATAAAATTATGTGGAGGCCCAAGAGGTGAGACCTCTTAAAAATTATGTGGAGGCCCAAGAGGTGAGACCTCTTAAAAATTATGTGGAGGCCCAAGAGGTGAGAGTTCTTAAAAATTATGTGGAGGCCCAAGAGGTGAGACCTCTTAAAAATTATGTGGAGGCCCAAGAGGTGAGACCTCTTAAAAATTATGTGGCGGCCCAAGAGGTGAGACCTCTTAAAGATTTTGTGGAGGCCCAAGAGGTGAGACCTCTTAAAGATTTTGTGCAGGCCCAAGAGGTGAGACCTCTTAAAGATTTTGTGCAGGCCCAAGAGGTGAGACCTCTTAAAGATTTTGTGGAGGCCCAAGAGGTGAGACCTCTTAAAATTATGTGGAGGCCCAAGAGGTGAGACCTCCTAAAGATTTTGTGGAGGCCCAAGAGGTGACACCTCTTAAAGATTTTGTGCAGGCCCAAGAGGTGAGACCTCTTAAAGATTTTGTGCAGGCCCAAGAGGTGAGACCTCTTAAAGATTTTGTGCAGGCCCAAGAGGTGAGACCTCTTAAAGATTTTGTGGAGGCCCAAGAGGTGAGACCTCTTAAAAATTATGTGGAGGCCCAAGAGGTGAGACCTCCTAAAGATTTTGTGGAGGCCCAAGAGGTGACACCTCTTAAAGATTTTTGTGCAGGCCCAAGAGGTGAGACCTCTTAAAGATTTTGTGCAGGCCCAAGAGGTGAGACCTCTTAAAGATTTTGTGGAGGCCCAAGAGGTGAGACCTCTTAAAAATTATGTGGAGGCCCAAGAGGTGAGACCTGTTAAAATTATGTGGAGGCCCAAGAGGTGACACCTCTTAAACATTTTGTGGAGGCCCAAGAGGTGACACCTCTTAAAAATTATGTGGAGGCCCAAGAGGTGAGACCTCTTAAAGATTTTGTGGAGGCCCAAGAGGTGAGACCTCTTAAAAATTATGTGGAGGCCAAGAGGTGAGACCTCCTAAAGATTTTGTGGAGGCCCAAGAGGTGACACCTCTTAAAAATTATGTGGAGGCCCAAGAGGTGAGACCTCTTAAAGATTTTGTGGAGGCCCAAGAGGTGAGACCTCTTAAAAATTATGTGGAGGCCCAAGAGGTGAGACCTCTTAAAGATTTTGTGGAGGCCCAAGAGTGAGACCTCTTAAAAATTATGTGGAGGCCCAAGAGGTGAGACCTCTTAAAGATTTTGTGGAGGCCCAAGAGGTGAGACCTCTTAAAGATTTTGTGCAGGCCCAAGAGGTGAGACCTCTAAAGATTTTGTGGAGGCCAAGAGGTGAGACCTCTTAAAGATTTTGTGCAGGCCCAAGAGGTGAGACCTCTTAAAATTATGTGGAGGCCCAAGAGGTGAGACCTCTTAAAAATTATGTGGCGGCCCAAGAGGTGAGACCTCTTAAAGATTTTGTGGGAGGCCCAAGAGGTGAGACCTCTTAAAGATTTTGTGCAGGCCCAAGAGGTGAGACCTCTTAAAGATTTTGTGCAGGCCCAAGAGGTGAGACCTCTTAAAGATTTTGTGGAGGCCAAGAGTGAGACCTCTTAAAAATTATGTGGAGGCCCAAGAGGTGAGGACCTCCTAAAGATTTTGTGGAGGCCCAAGAGGTGACACCTCTTAAAGATTTTGTGCAGGCCCAAGAGGTGAGACCTCTTAAAGATTTTTTGCAGGCCCAAGAGGTGAGACCTCTTAAAGATTTTGTGCAGGCCCAAGAGGTGAGACCTCTTAAAGATTTTGTGGAGGCCCAAGAGGTGAGACCTCTTAAAAATTATGTGGAGGCCCAAGAGGTGAGACCTCCTAAAGATTTTGTGGAGGCCCAAGAGGTGACACCTCTTAAAGATTTTGTGCAGGCCCAAGAGGTGAGACCTCTTAAACATTTTGTGCAGGCCCAAGAGGTGAGACCTCTTAAAAATTATGTGGAGGCCCAAGAGGTGAGACCTGTTAAAAATTATATGGAGGCCCAAGAGGTGAGACCTCTTAAACATTTTGTGGAGGCCCAAGAGGTGAGCCATAAATATATAAATTTTTCTTATTTACGGAGCAATTCTACGGCGGTTAAGGAGGAGGAGGAGGAGGTGGAGGAGGAAATGGCACTTCATACAGATGGCACTTCACTTTTGGCTGCTTTCCACGGTTGGAGAAGCAAAGTCCGGGTCAATCCACTTGCTGTTCATTTTGATTAGCGTCAGCCTGTCCGCACTGTCGGTTGACAGGCGGCTGCGCTTATCCGTTATAATGCCCCCGGCTGCGCTGAACACCCTTTCTGATAGCACGCTGGCGGCAGGGCAGGCAAGCACCTCCAAGGCGTACAGGGACAGTTCCAGCCACGTGTCCAACTTGGAGACCCAGTAAGTGTAGGACGCCGAGGGATCGGGGAGGACAGGGGTACGGTCTGCCAGGTACTCCCGCAACATCCGCCGATACTTGTCCCTCCTGCTGATAGCGGGCCCCGCAGTGATGGAAGTTGCACGAGGGGGTGCCATGAACGTGTCCCACACCTTGGAGAGTGTTCCCCTGGTGGCTTTGGGCCTGATAGATGTTGTGGGACTCTGGGAGACCCTCTCCTCTCTGCCGCCAGCGATGGTGGGTGGGAAAATCTCCATCATGTTCTGCACGAGTTCCCTCTGGTATTCCAGCAATCGATTCGTCCTCTCCTCTACCGGAATAAAAGAGGAGACGTTATCTTTATACCGGGGGTCCAGGAGTGCGAAGACCCAGTACAGTTTGTTCTCCACTATCCGATCAACACGTGTGTCCCGGGAAAAGCAGCCCAGCATGAAGTCAGCCATGTGTGCCAGACTCTGAATAGGCATGACCTCACTGCCCCCACCAGAAGGATCACTTGCCATTTCCTCCTCTTCCTCTTCCGCCTCCTCTCCGCCCCATCCGCGCTGAACCAATGGGACGCACACAGCCTGACTGCTACCCTCGCCGCCAGCATCCTCCTCCTCTTCCACAGCCACCTCCACGTCGTCCTCCTCCTCATCCTCCTCCTCCTGCAACTGCCACCGTGAAGCAGACAAAAGTGTGGTCTGACTGTGTAGCTCCGTTGCGTCTCCTCCTACCCCCGTCTCCTCTGCGTGCAATGCGTTCTCCCTTATTGCGATGAGCGATTCTTTAAGGACGCATAGGAGCGGGATGGTTACGCTCACTATAGCGTCCTCGCTGCTGACCTTCTTGGTGGACTCCTCAAAGATACGCAGTACATCGCATATGTCTGCCATCCATGGCCACTCGTGGTTGGCAAACTGAGGGAGCTGAGTTGGAGGCACGCGTGGATTCATAATCTGGTACTCCATCAATGCTCTCTGCTGCTCACACACCCTGGCCAACATGGAATAGGTGGAATTCCAGCGAGTCGGCAGGTCGCACAACAGCCGATGTTCAGGCAAATGGAGGCGTTGCTGGAGTTTTTTTAAGCTAGCAGCAGCTACAGTTGACTTCCGAAAGTGAGCGCACAAGCGCCGCACTTTCACCAGTAGCTCTGCCAGGTTGGGGTAAGTCTTTAGAAATTTTTGGACTACCAGATTAAAAACGTGGACCAGGCATGGTACGTGATCGAGTTCGGCAAGCTCCAGAGCCGCCACCAGGTTACGGCCGTTATCGCACACGACCATGCCTGGTCCTAGCTGCAGCGGCGACAGCCACATCTCCGTCTGCTGCAATATGGCGTCCCTCACCTCTGGGGCGCTGTGCTTCCTGTCGCCCAAGCTGATGAGCTTAAGCACCGCCTGCTGACGTCTCCCCGCGCCAGTGCTGCAACGCTTCCAGCTAGCAGCTGAGGGCGATGTTAAGGCAGAGGAGGAGGAGGAGGAGGAGGAGGAGGAGGAGGGGGGGGGTTTATCAGAACCCATGCTGGCAATCTTGGGCGGGGGTGGTAGGTAGGCCGTCTCTGTTTGCGACCCCGTCCCACTACATTCACCCAGTGTGCCGTCAAAGAGATGTAGTGTCCCTGGCCGCAAGCGCTTGTCCACGAGTCGGTGGTCAAGTGGACCTTTGCGCTGACTGCGTACCTCAGGGCCCGCCTGATGTTACGCGACACGTGTTGGTGCAGGGCGGGGACGGCACTCCGGGAAAAGTAGTGGCGGCTGGGGACGGAATAGCGAGGTGCGGCAGCCGCCATCAGGTCGCGGAAGGCCTGCGTCTCCACAAGCCTAAACGGCAACATCTCCAGGGCCAGCAGTTTGGAGATGTGGCAGTTTAAGGCTTGGGCTTGGGGGTGACTCGAGGCGTACTTCCGCCTGCGGTCGAACGCCTGCGAGATGGACAATTGATGGGACGAGGAGTGTGAAGGTGCAGGCGAAGATGCGGGGGAAGGGGAGGCTGAAGGAGAAGGCCCCAAAGTAGCCGAGGCAGAGGCAGATGTGGAGGTGTCCTGGCTGGAGGTCTGGACCACAGTGGCAGCACACAACAGAGGGGAAGAGGCAGTGGCAGGAAGACCTTGCGCAGGTTGTATTGCGTTTGCTCTCTCCCACTCAGCCCAGTGCTTGACTTCCAAGTGACGCCGCATGCCTGAGGTGGTCAGATTGCTCTTCTCAGAGCCCCTACTCAGTTTTGAGTGGCAGAGTGTGCAAACCGCGCTCAGTTTGTCATCCGCACAAACATTAAAAAATCTCCACACCACAGAAGTACGAGGCCTCGATGGGGGAGCTTCGCGCGACTGCCCGCTGCCGGGAACAGCTTCGGCCGTGCTGGCTGTGGCCTCACTACTCTGTCTGGACTGTCCTCTGCCTCTGGACATCCCTCTGCCTGTGGACATCCCTCTGCCTCTGGACATCCCTCTGCCTCTGGACATCCCTCTGCCTGTGGACATCCCTCTGCCTCTTGCTGCCTTTTTCGGTGCTGCACAGACCATCACCTCTCCACTGCTTTCCCCGCTGGACATCACCCCTGGCCAAGTGGGGTCGGTCATTTCATCATCCACCACCTCCTCTTCCTCACTCTGCTCCTCCTCCTGCCCACTGGACATTCCAACAGCCTCCCTTGATGGCAACTGCGTCTCATCATCATCATCGCTCATGATAACAGATGCTGGTTCAGGGTCCACATCAGCAGGAGATGGCGAAAACTCAAGTGTTTGGGCATCACTACAAACAAATTCCTCTGCTAGCTCCTGGGATTCTTCCGGCACATCTGAAAAAGGACCCGAAAAGAGCTCCTGGGAGGGGTCAAGGGTGGGATGACTCTGTTGGCCAGGTGTGGAGGAAGGAGGGTCAGAGTGAGACTGTGTGGATGACTGGCTGGTGGACAACTGTGTGGAAGCGCTATCGGCTATCCATTGCACCACCTGTTCAACCTGCTCAGGCCTCAACAGCGGTGTAACTCGCCCCCTGCTTAACTGTCCCATAAAGGCAGGGATTCTGGATGAGTGGGATCCTGGCTGACCCTCACCAGCACGCATTGTATCCCCACTGGCTTCAACAAGGCCACCAACAGCATTTCCGCGCCCCCGTCCTCGTCCACGTCCGATTCCGCTAGCCCCCCTCCGCATTTTATTTTTTTTTGGTTGCAAATACAATATTTGGGTATATAATTAGGTATGTGAAATAATTTAGCAAGAGAACGCACAGTATAGTGGCCAATTAAAAGGCCTATATATTGTATATTTCAAGGTACACAGCCGTGTACTAACTGCTCAGACGGTGGGTATTTACACCAGGTATGTGAAATAATTTAGCAAGAGAACACACAGTACAGTGGCCAATTAAAAGGCCTAGATATTGTATATTTCAAGGTACACAGCCGTGTACTAACTGAACAGACGGTGGGTATTTACACCAGGTATGTGAAATAATTTAGCAAGAGAACGCACAGTACAGTGGCCAATTAAATGGCCTAGATATTGTATATTTCAAGGTACACAGCCGTGTACTAACTGAACAGACGGTGGGTATTTACACCAGGTATGTGAAATAATTTAGCAAGAAAACGCACAGTACAGTGGCCAATTAAAAGGCCTAGATATTGTATATTTCAAGGTACACAGCCGTGTACTAACTGAACAGACGGTGGGTATTTACACCAGGTATGTGAAATAATTTAGCAAGAGAACGCACAGTACAGTGGCCAATTAAAAGGCCTAGATATTGTATATTTCAAGGTACACTGCCGTGTACTAACTGAACAGACGGTGGGTATTTACACCAGGTATGTGAAATAATTTAGCAAGAGAACGCACAGTACAGTGGCCAATTAAATGGCCTAGATATTGTATATTTCAAGGTACACTGCCGTGTACTAACTGTACAGACGGTGGGTATTTACACCAGGTATGTGAAATAATTTAGCAAGAGAACGCACAGTACAGTGGCCAATTAAATGGCCTAGATATTGTATATTTTTCAAGGTACACTGCCGTGTACTAACTGAACAGACGGTGGGTATTTACACCAGGTATGTGAAATAATTTAGCAAGAGAACGCACAGTACAGTGGCCAATTAAAAGGCCTAGATATTGTATATTTCAAGGTACACAGCCGTGTACTAACTGAACAGACGGTGGGTATTTACACCAGGTATGTGAAATAATTTAGCAAGAGAACGCACAGTACAGTGGCCAATTAAAAGGCCTAGATATTGTATATTTCAAGGTACACTGCCGTGTACTAACTGTACAGACGGTGGGTATTTACACCAGGTATGTGAAATAATTTAGCAAGAGAACGCACAGTACAGTGGCCAATTAAATGGCCTAGATATTGTATATTTTTCAAGGTACACTGCCGTGTACTAACTGAACAGACGGTGGGTATTTACACCAGGTATGTGAAATAATTTAGCAAGAGAACGCACAGTACAGTGGCCAATTAAAAGGCCTAGATATTGTATATTTCAAGGTACACAGCCGTGTACTAACTGAACAGACGGTGGGTATTTACACCAGGTATGTGAAATAATTTAGCAAGAGAACGCACAGTACAGTGGCCAATTAAAAGGCCTAGATATTGTATATTTCAAGGTACACAGCCGTGTACTAACTGAACAGACGGTGGGTATTTACACCAGGTATGTGAAATAATTTAGCAAGAGAACGCACAGTACAGTGGCCAATTAAAAGGCCTAGATATTGTATATTTCAAGGTACACAGCCGTGTACTAACTGAACAGACGGTGGGTATTTACACCAGGTATGTGAAATAATTTAGCAAGAGAACGCACAGTACAGTGGCCAATTAAAAGGCCTAGATATTGTATATTTCAAGGTACACAGCCGTGTACTAACTGAACAGACGGTGGGTATTTACACCAGGTATGTGAAATAATTTAGAAAGAGAACGCACAGTATAGTGGCCAATTAAAAGGCCTAGATATTGTATATTTCAAGGTACACAGCCGTGTACTAACTGTACAGACGGTGGGTATTTACACCTGGTATACAAAAAGGGTATTGCAGGCACACAGAACCCAGAACACTAGAGCCAAATAAACTGTATTTAAAAAAATAAAATAAAATTCACAGCCGTATACTGCCAGATCAGATGGTGCATATACACACTAGTTATATAACAGGGTTTTTCAGCCAAAAAGAACGCTGAACAGTAGTGCCAAATATAGTTTGGTATGTAGCAGAGCACCTAATACACCACTAATGCCTCTCTCTGTCCCTACTCCAGCAGCTATCCCTGAATACGGCAGCCGTTCTCTGTAAAGTGTATCTTGTAGTAAAGCTATCACTGTAGTGCACTATAGTAGCCCTGATAAGGGCTTTTAATCACGCTCCTGCCTGTCCAACTGCTAAAACCTGTCTGTCCCTTCTCCAGCCTCTGTCCCTGACTAAGTTCACACAGCATATGCGTACGAGCAGGAAGAGCTGAGTTTTTAATATTCGAGGTCACATGGTTTTTCCAGCCAATCCATGTAGACGCTGTTTTCGCGCTGCCAGCGTGCTCAGCGTGCCTGTCATACCCCCCCTGCATGTTGATTGGTGGAAAAAGAGCGCCAGGGAAGGTGCGAGGGGAAACGAATTCTAAGTGCGCCATCGCCGTTATACTCGATTGAAATCGAGTATGCCGAATAGCGTAGTATTCGATCGAATACCGGCTCGATCGAACACTACTCGCTCATCTCTAATAATTAATATTTGAAGAGCACATGGGTAATTTCTAAGATTATGATAGAATACAATAATAATTTACTGATAAGTGAATAAAATAGGAATTTTGGGATTCTCATTAATTGATTTATTTTGCTATTTCTACATACAAAATATTTTCTGCCTCATTGGCAAAGAGACAAAGTGATAAAATGGTTTCCTAATCATGATTAGTAAAGTAAATATTATTATCTGGAAATCCTCCCCCTTTTTTTCTAGTTAATTAATATCATAATAATAAATGCATGTATATACATGTATTATGATAGACTGTACAAAAACATAAAAAAAATATTTAAAATCATGGCACATGAATAAATAAATGTAGAATAAATTAATAGATGTGTATCTCCTATTATCATATATTAATCATGTAACTTAGTACTGTCAAATCGCCATTAAGATGTTCTTATGAAAAAATCTACTGACAAGTTTGATAGCTTTCAAGTGGCAAAAAGTAGCAAAGTCCTGTGACATGCGCAAAAGGTGATGAGGAGTGAAAAAGTAACAAAGTCCTGTGACATGCGTATAAGGTGATGAGGAGTGAAAAAGTAACTTAGTCCTCAGACATGCGCAGTTGGTAATTCACACGCCGCGCTCTATGTTCGGACCCGGAGCGCTTGCAGAAGGGGAGGATATATGATGCTGATGACTGGATGTGTGCCCGAGACTGGACAGGTGAATCCACAGGTAAGAGGAGAGTGGTGGATGATGAAAGACATTAGCCCTAATGCCTCCCGAATGGAAGTTGATAGAAGGGGAGGGTTTCTACCCCCCGTAAAAGAACCGGGAAGATAAGCATTCGGGTTGATAGCTCCATTACCCCTGAGGACGCTGTGTATACGGCGAAACATGTCGGGGGAGCTAGCTCTGTTTTTATTTTAATTCAAGCCGCTATTAGCTTTATGGATCGACGGAGTGCACTGCAGACGCTCCGATAGAAGGATCCAGGCAGGGAGGGACACAACCTTAAACTTATATATATATTAAGAGGAGATTTATGCAAACAGCACAGCCTGATAAAAAGAAAAGGTAGCTGAAATAATAAAAGGAGAGGTGTGGGTGATAATAAGTCCTCACACAAAAGGAATAATAAACTCTCCTATGATATTCAGCATTCTATAGGGGAAATATGAAGACAATATCCCACGATGATAATCAGTGTCTAACTGTGCTATATTTATAAAATAATCCCTGAGCTAATGTGCGACTTGTGAATTTTTTGTTGTGAGTCTTTTTTTGTTTTGGGGAATTTATATATTTAAAGCTACTAAAGCAGTTAATAAAAGTTAAATTTTTAAAAGAGAATGGCCTTAAAACAGAAAGAATAGTCGGTGACTAATAGTGGGTTGTATTGAATTTTTCTGGGCCAGGGTCTATCTGGTTTTGTTACTTTTTAAAAAAGTAACATAGTTTGCAGAAGGTGCTGGCAATGTCCAGGAGACTGTCCTCACCTTTCAGCCATTCTTATGTGGCAAAGAACTCCCTCCTGGACTAGCAGCAACAGAATGGTCTGCCAGTGCACAATTTTATCTGAGACGTTCCAACTTGCTGGAATTCCACCTTGCATATCATGGATCGTTTGCACGAACAATGTAAAATTGTGAATGATCATGCACCTGACCACCACAGCAGGCAGCATGTGTTGCTTTGCGGTCAGGCAGTTGCAGCTCAGCATGTCATATACTCAGGCCCTTCAAAGAGGTCACCAGATTTGTCAGTAGTGACAGCTGCGGTATCAACAATGTCATACCCCTAATATTTATATGAAAGCTAATGTTCACACTGGCACAACAAGGGTGGGGGAAGAACAGCTTTTGCATCTTGCTGGATGTGGTATAGCTGTTGGGGACCCGCACAGAGAAATTTTCCTGGAGGAGGATGAGGAGCTACCATGAAGGAGGAGCCTGATAATGATGATTACACTGACCATGATGACCAATTATCTCAGTGGGGGTCTAAACCAGAAATACTGGGTCCTGGGTTCATGCTGGTGAGCATGGTCAGCTGTTTGCTTACTTGCTTACCTACTAACTGGCATAGTGTTAGCATCAAGCAATGTGATGGTTACTGGATAGCCATGTTTTTAGACCCTTTCTATCAAAAGCAAAATGGGTTAATGTTTTCCTGTGTCTGAAAGGGAGGCTAAATTGCTATATTACCAGGGAACACTGTGTAGACAGCTTGCCACCCATGAGTCTGACCAGGAGGCCTATCTTTGCTCCCCGCTGATAAAATAACTACCCACTCTCTCTGCTGTCACTAGTAGCAGAAGTCTTAGCAGCACCAGCAGCAACAGTTCAGTCTCATGAACACGATGGAGCACTTTTTTCAGAGGTGTATCAGGCTGAAACAAATCAGCAATTGGAGATGTACTGCCTGAACAATCAGGTTCAGTCCTACAAGGACCTTGCCCTTTCTTCACCACATATCATGTTCCATGACTCCATGGACTTCTGGGCAGACAAATTTGAATAGTGGCCAGAACTGGCCCACTTTGCTTTTGCTGTACTGTCTTTCCAGCCTCCAGAGTTATCTCAGAGAGGGTTTTCAGCATGGCAGGTGGCAATGTCACACCAAAATGGTAAAAGTTGTCTTTTACAAGTGTATAAAATATCACTTTTGTCAAAATGAGGCAATATGGATAATAACAATACATGGATCCATGAGGATTTTCACACACCTTTGGCTGATGAACGGATCTGCCATTGTTGATGGTGGCTATTTATTGTTTGTCCCATCATGCCACTGTCACTGTCTGCCTACCTAACATTATGAACAAAAGCGTTAATCTTGTAGTTAATGACAGGTGCATTTACCTTCTATAGAAAGCAACAGTGGATCTCTCAGCACCCCCTGGTGGTAGATTACTGACACACTAGTAATTACATCGCATTTCTTATATCTTCATTCTTTTGTTTTTGAAAACCTTAAGAAGAGACTTAGTTTTTCACTTGACCTATGATTTCTGCTGGCTTCTGCTTCCATTAAAAAGCTTGTCTGTCAAAAGACGTTCCATTTTCCAGCAAGTGGTGAACCTCGGAGATGTAATCAGCTGTGTCTTATTCAGAATGACAGCACTGGAACCATTTAAGTCACTGAGGCAGACCAAATGCAGCTTTAATGCTCTTTTGAAATAGAAATCCAAATAAAATGTAAAAGGAGAGAAGGAAAACAATATCAATAAAACACTGAGTATCTTTAAATCTCAATTTTAGCAAAATGCAACATGCATGATTTCAGGTAGGGGTGCACCTAGCCTTTCTCCTGCCTGAGGCAAAAGTGAAATTCAACCATTTCCCCCCAGCCCTATTGTTAAAGACAGATTTGGGTAGACATTACATACAGCCCTAAAAAGCATACTGGAGAATACGGTACCGCATGCCTCTTACATTCATTGATATCTCCTGATGAAGATGTCCACTTTCTCATCTTCTCCTTTCAGACCAGACCACCGAGATGAGTTCTTTTAGCTGCCTCTCGTCTCTGCAGAGTTTGGCACAAAAACATCTTAGGTTCCTCAGTTTTCCATAATTCAGTAATAGTGCTATATAGATAGTACCCCTCATAGTTATAGTGCTCTGCAAAGTTTTACCAATAGTAATGATTCTCTCCCAGACTGCTCTCATTAGTAATAGTGTCCCCTACAGTACCACTAATTGGGAAAAGAAAAGTGCCTCCAGCTCACCCTTGGCAAAGCAGTACTATGCACGAACAGGTTCAGACCAAAACCAGCTTAGAACAATTGCAGAGGATAAATACAGCTAAATGGAGTGTCTTATGTCCATTCATGTATCTGGATTTTTCCAATAAAGACTTTAAAGACTTTAAAGATTTTATTGAACTGTGCTGGATCCTCTGCAATAGTACCACTAATCGCAATGATGCTACCCAAATGTGTCCCCATTAGTAGCTATGTCCTCCATACTATGCCCAATAATAATGCCCCAATCTACCCCTGTAATAATAATGCCACCATAGCGCCTCAAATAGAAATAAAACCTTCTATAGTGCCCTCAGCAATATCAAGCCCCCTATTTTAGGCACTACTATAAAGTTCCCCCTGTAGTGCCCCCAGTATTTATTTCTCTACCTGAGACCCAATGTAGGAGGGTCATGATATTGTCACCTCCAGTCCCATTCTATTGTCTTATAAGCTTCAGACATGCCTGAGGCCTATGAGGCTGAATGGCGAGGACTGGAGCCATAGGCTCCCATGCCCTCTTTTAAACTGCCACCCCATAGAGGCATGTCGTCCATGTCTGAGGTGAGATGCTCATCTTGCCTCCTGGTACTCATGTAGATGTACCAGCAGATTTTGGAGGGACACAATGAATAATGCTTAATGATTGTGAGATAAATTAATATTTTGAATCAAATTAAAGAAGTACTCCATAAAGGTACAAAATGCATATTGAAGTGAAAGCAATTTTCTTACCAGTGGCTGTAGTTGTGAGTTAGCCACCACCTTCAGGTCCTCAGCTGAATAGAGAAACTTATTTCCTGTCCACTGATAAGATTCTGTGTCAGTTGGAGAGTCAGTGTTGATCACATAACAAAGCTGAGGACCAGAATGAAGACTACCTTCACTATAATTTACATCATGTACCTTTCTAATGGGTCAGAGAAAAAAAATTTTTTGCAGCAGTGCTTCTTTTAGGTTGGGTTCACGTCATGCTTTTCGGGCTATCCCAGACTGAAAATGGACAAGGCTTAGACAAGCTCCTCTCATAAATGAGTGCATTGTTAGATTGGGTTACTTGGGCCCACCAGAGGAAATTATGTTGGGACCCAATCCCCATATCACTAATAATGTCTATGAGGTTTTGATTCAAATAAGCTGACCCTGGTGACAAGTGAAAGGCTCAAAAGGGAGTTCCAAACGGGTTTTATCTACTGGACCCTTGGGGCCCTCTATGATATCAGAGCCTGGGCCCATCAGAGAATCCTCTGGTACTTTAGTGGGCCAGTCCGACATTGAATGAGCGGTCCCATTTTATTTGGAGTGTTCCAGGCAGATCTGTCCTGAATTTACCAATGGCAAGGTTGGTAAGTATGTATTAGAGAAAAATAAAGATTTCCTGTTCGGGGACTTTAAAACATTATAGCAAATTTACAGTATATATTAAGTGAATTGAGCAATGCATTTTTCATTTTGAGGAAATGTTGGAAAACTTACTATAGGAAAATGTAGACTTGCAATACATGTTCACAGGTGCATACAAAGGTGCACATAAAGCAAGCATACAGAAAAATAATAAAAATATGGCTGCACAACATTTTACAAGCAAACAACAGAACCAAGGAAAGGGGATCATTCTAAATTAAAATGGTATTATTCCTACTAGAAATGAAAACTGAAAAAAATAGAAGCTCTTTGCGCACATTCTTTTGAACTTACTGGTGCAAGCACCTGGACCTACAGAGAGCAATAACAGCATGTAACAGCATGTACGTACCTATCTGTGGTACATAGTAACATGATACCCAAAGAAAGCAATATGTACAACATTAAAGGGGTTTTCCGAGTTCCTTTTACTGATGATCTATCCTCTGGATAGGTCATCAGTATCTGATTGGTGGGAGTACAACATACAGGATCCCTGCCAGGTCAGCTGTTTGAGAAAGCACCAGTAGTGCCTCAGACTTCTCACTGCTCAGCAAGCATAGCGCCGTCCATTTAGCAACAGTGCTTGGTGTCACAACTCAGAAACATACACTTAAATGGGGCTGAGCTAGGCCATGTGAATGATGAACATTATGTCACCTGGCCTAGGGAAAGCTGAAAGAAGGCCTTCTCAAACAGCTGATTTGTGGTGGTCCCAGGTGGCAGGCACAACTCATCAGATACTGATGACCAATCCAGAGGACCTATCCAGAGGTCCTCTTTAAATGGGTTCTCCAACATAAGTCAAACATGAATGGCAGACAGAAATGTGTTAAAAAAATAAGAAAGAAAACTTCACTCATCTTATAAAATGACCACTGCTGATGCCCAATGCTGGAATGAAGGGTATTTTAAAAGGTGAGAGATTTTATTTTTCTTTCATACACATTCCTGCCAGCCGTTCATGTTTGACTTATGTCAGACAACCCCTTAAATGTTGTATATACTACTTTTTGTAAAATTCGGGTGCTGTTTTACATCAGATGGCAGAAGCCGTTATCACCAGCATGTTGCACCCAACGATAACAGGCATAAGGTGGGAAACATATTTGCTGCATTTGTACATCTGTATAATATTTATACATGAATATTTGGTAGAGGCACAAGAGAAGCAAAGAGTTTTCTTTGTAGTCTCAAAAATCTATAAACGTGTTTTTGTTCAGTATGTGGGTCAAGTTGTACCCAACCTGCCTGCAAAATGTTGATAATCCCGAAAAACCTTATCTCTCTAGTTGGAATTATTTGTTTTAGTCTTCTGCTTCATGTATTTCATTTATCAATTGTTTCTTTCTCTTCTTAGGTGTGGGTGGATGCAGGTACTCAGATCTTCTTCTCTTATGCTATCTGCTTGGGATGTTTGACTGCTCTGGGAAGTTACAATAACTACAATAATAATTGCTACAGGTACTGTGACTTGTAGATATCAAGAAGGATTTATTTGATTGGGTTTATTTAAAGGGGTTGTCTCACTTCATGAAAAGGCATTTATCATATAGATAAAGTTAATACAAGGCACTTACTAATGTATTGTGATTGTCCATATTGCCTCCTTTTCTGGTTTGATTAATTTTTCCACTGGATTATACCCTGCTTGTGCCCAGGGGTTACGACCACTCCGCAATCCAGCAGTGGTGGTCATGCTTTCACACTATAGGAAAAAGTTCTTGCCTCTCTGGTGGCCAGGACAGTGAGAGTATACATGCACAGCAGCTCCCGTCCTGGCCACCTTGTATCTGGCCTTCAGAGGTTTTTGTAACCCCTGGAAACGAACAGTGTATAATCCGATTGAAAAATGAATAAAGCCAGCAAAGGAGGCAATATGGATGATAACAATACATAAGTAAGTGATTTGTTAAAGGGAGTCTGTCAGCACGATTTTGCATATAAAGGTAATGCCACTACTGGATTCAGCTGAGCATGTTGAATTAAAAAATGTTATTATTACAGTTCCTAGTATTAGATTTAATGCTGAAAAACGTTTTTTATAATGTGTCAATCACTCACATAAGGAGCCCAAGGGGATGTGCCCAGCCGCGTTTGAGCCCGGGCTCGCCGAGACAGTTGGAGCCCAGGACCGCCCACCTCATTAATATTCACTTCACTGCTTTCAGCAGTGAAGCTCCGTCATCGTTGTAATACCGCGCATGCGCATTAACCTTCTCTGAGGCCGATGCCC
The DNA here is from genome assembly GCA_900303285.1 of Rhinella marina. Classification (NCBI taxonomy): domain Eukaryota; kingdom Metazoa; phylum Chordata; class Amphibia; order Anura; family Bufonidae; genus Rhinella; species Rhinella marina. Next base: position 100,007 of record ONZH01016344.1, read on the forward strand.
ACAGACCGCACGGTCGCAGACTGCTTGAGGTACTGCGCCTGCGCGGGATTACAACGATGACGGAGTGAAGTGAATATTAATGAGGTGGGCAATCCTGGGCTCCAACTGTCTCGGCGAGCCCGGGCTCGAACGCGGCTGGACACATCCCCTTGGGCTCCTTATGTGAGTGATTGACACATTATAAAAAACGTTTTTTCAGCATTAAATCTACAACTAGGAACTGTAATAATAACATTTTTGAATTCAACATGCTCAGCTGAATCCAGTAGTGGCATTACCTTTATATGCAAAATCGTGCTGACAGAATCCCTTTAATTATATAATCATCATAATTAATGTACGAGCATCAGGTTCTTCTGCACCTGACAGCCATAGGTGCCCTCCTAAATTCTACTGCATCACCATCCTCAGGACAGTGACAAACTTAAATAGTGTAGTGAGAGTGGGGGTATTTTGTACTGCACTATGATATTTGGTTCTGCAGGGGTGGTATTTTGTACTGCACTGTGGTATTTGGTTCTGCAGGGGTGGTATTTGGTTCTGTATTTTGTGCTGTACTACAATATTTCTGGCTCTGCCTACTGGTGTTGTCACTCGTTACTTGTGTTGCAACGCCTTCTGTCAGTTTGGACTCGCCTACAACACAGGGTTGCTTTTAGGTTTTCAGGGACACTTTAAGCTTCCAGTCTGCTCCTCGGTGTGTCTTTACTTAGTCTAACACTATCAGCACTGATTATACAGTGTCAGATTCTGTCTGGACACACTTCTAACAGGTAGCACCCACTTCTCAATGTATTCATACATTTCTCTTACGAATCACAATGGCATGACACAATACAAAGCTCTAAGAAAAGATGCTCCATATACTTCAATAATAGCCAGTAGAGATGAGCGAATCTATTCGCCGCTTCATAGATTCAATACAAATCTTCTCAATTTTCTACTCCGAATCGGATCCGGATCTTTTCAGATTTACTCCGTTTGAATCTTAAATGTTCTTAAACCTTTGTATGCAAATGCTACATACTTGTCCGATGAATTGTACGCTATTGCTACGTATTAGGTAATTTATGCACTGATGCGTACGAATTCAGTTAATTAGCGAACTTTTACTGTATGTCCGTTATTTGAGCGGAAATGTTTGCGGTGAGAGCGTCAAAAAGCCCGGGAAGAAGCCGGTCACCTGACCTAGTGGGAAGGGCTTGCTCTGATTGGCCCATAGGCTCGGTAAGCTAGTGATATCAGTTGTGCTGCAACTGCTGAGACGAGCAGAAGCTTGTGAAGTTGTGAAAGACAGAGAACTGTTTTCTGTAAATTGTGATGTTGTTCTGGGCATCCATAATACACATATCAGGGCTAGTAATATTAATCAGGCAGGGAGAGAGACATTGAGAGAGACAGGGAGAGAAACAAAGACCTGCAGGGCCACAGTCAAGTAAAAATGTCTGGCACGGAAAAGCAAAAGGGTTCCACTTTCAGCCAGACCTTGAGCTAAAAAAAAAAAGATCTGGCCCGGGGTCAACACTGTGTCAAAGCGATGGCGCAAGCCTCGGATCACCTGCTCCTACTTCTGCTGGTTCGGGTGTCGGTGTGTGCCATTGTAATCCTGCCGTTCCATCAGCCTGACCATGTATTTAAGGTCTCCAGAGCTAAATGCTAAAGATCACCTGGATGCCATTTTGAAAACTTTGCTCTGCCTCTAAGTAGCGCACGCCGCGGCCTAGCGTCATGCGTGCCTGCATATTACGCAATTGCTAGACAATACTACGATAAGGATTCGTACGCACTTTGTACGCTACTGCATACATATTCAGTTAAGTAGCGTACCTTTACCAACGCTATGTTCGTTATTAGTCTGCAGAACACGACCAAAATAACGAATGATTTGTACGCAGCTTCGACTGAATAGATTCGTATTAAGAATGAATCTTTTAAAAAATTTGACGAACATTCGGCGAAGCGAATCTTTGACGATTCGCTCATCTCTAGTAGCCAGTGACCTTTTCATTTTGTATAATAATTTCTGCAAGAAACAATTAGACAGAAATAAATGCCACTGTTAATATAGTCTGTATCAAAGCCTCCTTTGCCTTTCCAACCCATGGACCTACCAACCAGTAAGGACAGGATAGCCATGTTTTATCCATATGGATGTGATTTTTGGTCCCAAGATTTGTTACGTAAAATATAAACTTGTCCATAAAAGGGATTATCTCACAAATTTAAACATTTTGTTACTTGTCTGCTTATCTGGAGGACTTTCTTCCCTTTCTGAGGGAGGGCAGCAGCTCACCATATGAGACCATCAAGTACCTGCATCTCCTAGCACACACCTTCCTCTCCTGCATACCAAATAGTTCCTCACATATAGTCCCAGAGATACCTAGGATATTTAATGCCCCCACAATTTTCTTCTCCACTGCCTATATATATAGAATTTTTAAGTAGGGATGAACGGAAGGTGTCTGGGCCACTTCATCTGCTTCACTATGAGATCACTACAGGGAGAGAGTAGTAAGGGAATAGGAAAGCTACTGAGCAAGTTAGTCCACCACTGAATGCAGGAGAAGGTGGACCAGAAGTATAAACAGCAAGGGGCACTACCAGAAAGGAAAATGTACAGAAGATATTTGTATTGCTCGATTCATTGCATAGCCATACTTTACATGGGATAACCTCTCCAAAGAGAATTTTCACAAAAGTATGAAGTCTTTGAGTTGTACTCTTCTGTTGAGTTTCATCCTAGCCATTTCTAAGTGCTAAAAGCCACCATAATGGGCAGCTCATTTTAGACTTACTACCCATCTGTGCATATTTGGAAATATTTGCCATTCAGCAGGCCAGGAAAGCTGATGTGAAGACATATGTGTCCCCTATATTGGTGAACAAGAGAACTTTTTTTTAAATTTTTTTAAATTTTTTTTATTTTACGGTTTACATTTTAATTAATATAAGAAAATATAGGTTTTCTCTTATACAGTATGTTCAAATTTATAATTGTACTATTTATGTCTGGAGCCTTCAGCTGGGCTAACCTGCTGGACAATTGCTGGCTCAGGCTTCTATAAAACCTTTTGGAGTCAATTCGGTGAATGAAAAAATGCCCACCAGAAGAAAAGTCTATTTTCTATCCAGTAATATAAGCCGCTTTCCAGATGTCCGTGATGCTCATGTCTCGTCTAATTTTTATACTGTACAAATACAGTAATATCATCTGATTATATTTGTTCCTAAAAAGTCGGAATGGAAAGAAATGCTTTTCAATATGTTCAGTGGTTGGTCACAGCTGTTCATTTTCATGGTCAATTGTCTGCAGTGATGAGAAAGTCATTAGATAAATGTTAGAAGCGTAATTAAATGTGCCGAAATGTTACTGCACATAATCTGATTGCATAATATCTGCTTTCCTCTGCAGGGATTGTATCATGCTTTGCTGTTTGAACAGTGGCACCAGCTTTGTAGCTGGTTTTGCTATATTTTCTGTCCTTGGGTTTATGGCTTACGAGCAGGGGGTACCAATTGCAGAAGTTGCAGAATCAGGTATGTATGGCTGAGTTCTCGTATTTGGCTATGCACAGACAGTAAATTACAATAATTACAGAATGCTTTGTTGTGAGGGTTAAAATGGACTAAAGAAGTAACTAAAGAATAAATAAATTAATTAATTTAAAAAAATTATAATAACAATAATAATAACTTATTAAGGGACCGTTCACACGACCGTGGTCCGGACCCATTCACTTCAATGGCCAGCACGGGATCTTGCCGAGCCACGGCTCCGCAAGGAAAAATAGAACATGTCCTTTTCTTGTCCGCAATAGCGGACAAGAATAGGCATTTTCAAGGGGGTGCCCGGCCGTGTGTTCCGCAAATTGCAGAACACACGACGGTCGGCATCTGTGGTATTGCGGATCCGCATTTTTGCGGATCTGCAATACCACAGCCATCTGAAAGGCCCCTAAATAGATTGTCTAAGTTTAAAAAAAAAATCTGTTTTAACAGATTCTTAGCATAGGATGGTCTGCCATTCCCATTCTGCTAGTCAGAGTGGAGGATGGCTACAAAGATCTCTGGTGACCCTAACACATCTAGAAATTACAAATTACATCATGTAATTCTTCCTTCCCCCTGTGGAAGTTCTGCAGGCAACTACATGTTTCCATTGCAGATCATTTTAGTTATCAACAGCATCAATGATCGGCTTATCATTGGCGGACCTTGACTACCAATAGATTGTCTAAGAAGAGCAACCACTTGAATGATCTTTCGATCAGCATCTTGTGTCTAGAAGTTCTTTCTTTTCACCAAGACTTTAACCCCTTGGTATATCCCGACCTAACTACGTAAAAGGCTCCATGGCATATAGTTTCATCTGGGTGAACACGCAGGCATAACAACTGTGGCCTTGCAATTAACCATCAAAGGAGAACTGTGATTAACTTTAACAATTGCATTTCCCCCTGTAATAGTCAGAATCAGAGAAATTGCCAGCCATTTAACCCCTGGAGAGTAACTGGATTGTTTTCTATGGTTTTAACCCCTTAATGTCCTCAGATACACCTTTTTACAGTCATTAAAGGGGTTGTGTCACAAAACATATTCTACATTTTTCAAACCAGCTCCTGGATCTGAATACTTTTGTTATTGCATGTATTTAGAAATTCAGTATAGCCAGTAAAATATTTAATAAAATATATCTGTATAGCGCCACCTGCTGTTTGTTCTTTTCCTTATTTTTTGTCAGTTTCAATGAGCTGGTCGAACGTACTCACCTTAAGAGTGCATTCACACGACCGTGTCCCTATTGTGGACTGCAAACAGTGCTTCAGCTAAATACAGGCACCGGCCATGTGCACCCTGTATCATGGTGTGGACCCATTGACTAAAATGGGTCTGCAATCCGCAAAATGCGGTGAAAGATAGGACATGTTCTATATTTCGCAGTGCAGAAGCACGGACTTGGAAGCACACAGAAACATGCGGAAGCCCTTCGAGGTATGTGCATCATAAAAGATAGAACATGAAGTCAATGGGTCCGAGCTGTGATGTGGGGTGCACACGGCTGGTACATGTGTATAGCGGATCCGCGGCTTGTAGTCCACAACATGGGCATAACAATTCCATGGCAGAGTAAATGCACCCAAAATCTTTAACTGCCACCAGCTATATGTTATATTAGAAGCTGTGTCAGTTACAGAGAGAGAGAGAGAGAGAGAGCTGCAGCAGTAAGTACACACCCTCTACCAGGCTGAAGAGAATCTAGCAGTGAATGTAGAGGTCACTGGATCCATGTGAGGTACAGGGCTGGTTCTAGATTTGTTATTATTATATTAGATTTGAGATTGTTATGTACTATATGATGTCTGATTTTCATTTTTTACATCAATCATGACATAACCTTATTCAAACTGGTCACTGAAGCCAAAAATAGATATGGGTGATGAGGTTAAATATATGAAAAAATAAAATTAATAAAGTAGGTCATATGCCTGGCCCTGTTTCTTCTTTGGAGCAGTCATCAGTTGTTTTTTCTTGACCCAAAATAAGTGCACTCAATAAATCTACAAGTACATAGGCATGAACCATCATGCATTTACTTAGATTGTGCCCATTGAAAACATAACTAATTCACTGACCTAAAATTCCCCGGTCTTTATTTAGAACATTCACTGTGAAATTATTACAGTAAATTCTGCTCTTCGCTTCAGGCAAAAAGCAGATATTTATTTAATTGCATTTTCAAAAATCTCATACAAAAGTTATAACTGTGTCTAAAAGCGTCATGATTTTAGTAGAAGTGTTATCTGATCCACATCTATTATAAGTCATACTATAGGATTGCAATTAGTATGGTAAATTGAGTGGATTTTGGAAATGTGAAGGAATAGAGATCAATAATGTCCATCCGTGGAAGAGAACTTTGGGAGAACAGTGACATAGGGTATGACAGTTAAAGGTTGAGGATCACAGTGACGCCACAACACATGTATAATAATACAGCATGATACAGCAGTATAATGTATGCAATGAGGTCAGAGTACAGAGATGAGGAACATCATGATATCACAGCATAGTGGTACTAAGTATGGTGATACAGCTTAAACATAACTCAGAACTTTCCTCCTCCTATCAGTATGATGGATGGAGGGGCATGTGGCCAAACATTTAGTCTCCTCCATTGAAACAAAATGCACCTGCAATAGATTCTAGATTCATGGTTTCCTGTATCAGCTCACGCAGGGGCATAGCTATAGTGGGTTCATAGGTAGCAGACGCTACTGGGCCCAGGCACTTGAGGGGGCCCAAAGACCCTTGTGGCATATAAGAAGACACCAGTATTATAGAAAGTGCATGCAGGTCAAGTTACACCTCTTTGGCGGGGGGAGGGGGTAAATTTTTTCCTCAGGCAGCACCAAGGCTATGTGCTTCCCTGCCCCTTACTACAAAGCAGTGAGGGAAGTGGGGCCCAAGCCGAACCCTTGCACCAGAACCCATGAGCCTTTAGCTACATCCCTGAGCTCAGGTACATACTGCAGATTTATTAATGTATTTGCACCAAAAATGAGTCAAAAAGTGGCACAAAATGGAGCAACCTGGCACATCTGGGGTTTCTACACTTTTTTCCAACATGATTGACAAGGGGCAGAACTTACTGGAAATTAGGAGGAGCTTTGCAGGAAATGTGCAGGCTTATGCTAAAAATTTGGCTCAATTCTGGAGTAAAAAACTATCTGAAACTAAGCCATGTCATAGTTGAGTCAATAAAAAGTGACCATCCCTGCACTACATTTATCATTCAGCCTGAGCCCCAGTGATAAATCTGGTGCAGGTCTAGAAAATCTGTCTATGCTTATGGCATCTTAGTTTCAATGGAGGAGGGATTTCAAGCCCTTCTACGAAATCCATGTGTTCAAATAGGGCATATGGATGGAGATACTATTCACACTGTCCTTTTTGCCAGTCTTTTGAGGTTTCTGGTATTTTTGACATCCATTATAGTGTATTGTAGACTGAACTGATATTCTTTTCATCAGTAACAGTGCAACCCTAGCAAAACCTGAAGGCCTAAATATGACTTGAATCCATGGGGGCAATTGGGATTTATCGGTGTCTGTTTAATCTGGCAAGTGTGTTATAGCTCTATTATAAAGGTGTAGTAATGTGAACACATCCTTATTTAATAACTTTGTATCAAAGTTTTTTTAATTCTTTTTTTTAACAATATGCAGTTACCGTATTTTTTGCTTTATAAGACGCACTTTTCCCCCCCAAAAGTAGGGGGAAAATTGATGTGCGTCTTATAAAGCGAATACTAGTGAGCGCTTCCATTATGGAAGCGCTCACTAGTATGTATTAGGCGCCGGGAGTGGGGAAACATACTCACCCTCCTGCGCCGCGTCTCCTCTCTGGAACCGGCACTCCTCTGTCTTCTCCTGCTGGCGCTGCACTGTCCTGACCGCGTACAGCATCAGGACGTAGTGCGCGCACTATGTATGATGCTGCACGAAGTCAGGTGACAGTGCAGCGCCGGCAGGAGAAGACAGAGGAGCGCCGGACCCGGAGCGAAGCTGCGGTGCAGGAGAGGTGAGAGTTTTTTTAATTTTATCCTTATGGGCTGATGGGCTGATCTGAGGTCTGATGGGGACACAGTGGGCTGATATGGGGGAACAGTGGGCTGATCTGAGGTCTGATGGGGGCACAGTGGGCAAATATGGTGGCACAGTAGGCTGATCTGAGGTCTGATGGGGCACAGTGGGCTAATATGGCGGCATAGTGGGCTGATCTGAGGTCTGATGGGGGCACAGTGTGCTGATATGGGGGCTGATGGGCTGATATGGGGGCTGATGGGCTGATCTGAGGTCTGATGGGGCAGAGTGGGCTGATATGGGGGCTGATGGGCTGATATGGGGGCTAATGGGCTGATCTGAGGTCTGATGGGGGCAGAGTGGGCTGATATGGGGGCACAGAGGGCTGATGGGCTGATCTGAGGTCTGATGGGGTAGAGTGGGATGATATGGGGGATGATGGGCTAAATTAAGGTCTGATGGGGGCATAGTGGGCTGATCTGAGGTCTGATGGGGCAGAGTGGGCTGATATGGGGGAACAGCGGGCTGATCTGAGGTCTGATGGGGGCACAGTGTGCTGATATGGGGGCTGATGGGCTGATATGGGGGCTGATGGGCTGATCTGAGGTCTGATGGGGCAGAGTGGGCTGATATGGGGGCACAGTGGGCTGATGGGCTGATCTGAGGTCTGATGGGGTAGAGTGGGATGATATGGGGGATGATGGACTAAATTAAGGTCTGATGGGGGCATAGTGAGCTGATCTGAGGTCTGATGGGGCAGAGTGGGCTGATATGAGGGCACAGTGGGCTGATCTGAGTTCTGATGGGCTGATCTGAGGTCTGATGGGGGCACAGTGGGCTGATATGGGGGAACAGTGGGCTGATCTGAGGTCTGATGGGGGCACAGTGGGCAAATATGGAGGCACAGTGGGCTGATCTGAGGTCTGATGAAGGCACAGTGGGCTAATATGGCGGCACAGTTGGCTCATCTGAGGTCTGATGGGGGCACAGTGTGCTAATATGGGTGCTGATGGGCTGATATGGGGGCTGATGCGCTGATCTGAGGTCTGATGGGGGCAGAGTAGGCTGATATGGGGGCTGATGGGCTGATATGGGGGCTGATGGGGCAGAGTGGGCTGATATGGGGGCTAATGGGCTGATATGGGGGCTGATGGGCTGATCTGAGGTCTGATGGGGCAGAGTGGGCTGATATGGGGGCACAGTGGGCTGATGGGCTGATCTGAGGTCTGATGGGGTAGAGTGGGATGATATGGGGGATGATGGCCTAAATTGAGGTCTGATGGGGGCATAGTGGGCTGATCTGAGGTATGATGGGGCAGAGTGGGCTGATATGAGGGCACAGTGGGCTTATCTGAGTTCTGATTGGCTGGTCTGAGGTCTGATGGGGGGACAGTGGGCTGATATGGGGGCTTATGGGCTGATCTTAGGTCTGATGGGCCACAGTGGGCTGATATGGGGGCTGATGGGCTGATCTGAGGTCTGATGGGGCAGAGTGGGCTGATATTGGGGCACAGTGGGCTGATATTGGGGCTGATCTGAGGTCAGATGGGGGCACAGTGGGCTGATCTGAGGTCTGATGGGGGCACAGTGGGCTGATATGTGGGCACAGTGGGCTGACAAGGGGGCTGATGGGCTGATCTGAGGTCTGATGGGGGTCTGACATGGAGGGCTGATGGGGTTCTGACATGAAAGGCTGATATGGGGGTCTGATGTGATGTCCTGAAATTTTTTGGGGGTCTGATGAAAAATATTTTTTTCTTATTTTCCTACTCTAAAATCTGGGGTGCGTCTTATCATCGGGTGCGTCTTATAAAGCGAAAAATACGGTATATATGTACCTGAGAACTACAAAGTGTCCTAAAAACTATAGTGTCATACATCGATGTTGACTATAATTGAAAAAAGTTATCCTGGAGAACAGATGAAGATAAAAATATGTCCTAATGGTATGACCACATGCAGGAGTGGACTGTCTTCCGTCAATCTGGACCAGCCTACAACATGGGGCCATTTTTAGGTTTTTTTTAGGGCCACTTTAAGTTTCCAGTCCACCCATCACCTCATGTGCAGGCTTACTAATGCAATTTTGGAAGCCAAAGTCAGGAGTGAATCATAAAAGACAGAAAAGGATTAAAGACAGATAGGACAGTTTTGTGTTTCCTAAACTGCATAAGAAACCTGAACATGTGGGTATACCGTAAGGCTCTGCAAGGCCCATGCATCACCATATTATGACTGTGTCTGTTGACCACAGAGTTTATCTTTACACTTAATCCATTAGAATGCTAATGGTCGAGGAAGCCCAAATGGCCCTTGCCTGCTCCATCTGGAACTCCATCTGGGACTTTAAATGCAGTCATATTACTTTCTGACAGTTTTTGACAAGTTGACTAGTTAAGTGCTCAACATGTCCACACCACTAGTACCAAACCATGACACTCTTATTCCTCTTCCCACTCCCTGCTCTGGGAAAAAGTTCACTCTGTATGTAGATACTTTTGTTAAAATACTATTATTATTACCAAGCACTCTTGTCTTTTTGTAGGTCCTGGTCTAGCTTTCATCGCATACCCAAAAGCTGTCACCATGATGCCTTTGGCCCCTCTGTGGGCAGCCTTGTTTTTCATGATGCTTATATTCCTTGGACTTGACAGTCAGGTAAGAATTGGGTTACTGTATGTTAGTAAAAAAAACTCAGAAGAATGTAATTCAAATATAAAATGACTGATAAATATGGGTTACTCATTCAAAAACCTACAGGACAAAAGTAAATTGCCCTGAGGTTTTTTTTCAAATATTCAAGCATTCTATATTAAAAGAAGCTAAAGGGATTTTTTGGGTGCTTAATATTGAAGGCCTATCCTAAGGATAGGTCATCAATATCACATTGGCAGGGGTCCCAGCACTGTGGCCTCCTTGCAGCTTACCAAGCACAGGGCAGTTCAATACATAGTGGCTGTACTTGGTATTGCTGCTCAGGCCCATTCACTTGAGCTGCACCTAGGCCATATGACCAATGAATGTGACATCACAGGTCTAGGAAGAGGCACTCAGTGAAGTTAACTGTCTTTGGTGGAATAGACAAGTAAACATTAAAAAATGTTTTCTGATATAACCTTATTGTTTTTTTTACTGCTTTTTACACTTATTTTTCGACTGGGTACAAACTGTTCTGATGTGAACCTAGCATAACATGAAGTGATATTCATCTGCAGACCAATAAATTTCTGATTTCGCTCCAGTCCCCAATCCAAAAGCCCAAAGGCATTGTATAATATAAAATACATTTGGCCACCTAATAATTACATGTAAATCTGTAGATGAGAATTAATGTGTTTGTATTTGAAGCTATTTTTTTTACTTCTAAAAATATACCCTGGGGCAGCCATATTGGAGGGACACACTTTCTCCCTGTATTGTCTGTGTAGACAGTCCAGCAAAGTATTTGCATTTTATGGCAGCTGTAATAAATAAAACTGAATCCTAGCTTATCTAGGCCTCCAGCAATATGATACAGCTGTCATCAAAGGGGTTGTCAAGCCTAGAAGCCAACTTAACCCTAGTTCCTAATGTGTAGTAAATAAAACAAAAATGTACTCCCTTGTTCACAGTTCATAGCCTCCTTCCTGTCCCGACTGGACTCGAAAGTGGCTTAATCCAGTGACTGTTATGGCCAATCACTGCCCTCAGTGGTTACATATGCTAGAACAGCACATCTTTAGCAGTGATGTGCTTTTCTAGCAGATGGGACCAAGCCATTTCCGGTCCGACGGGGACCTAAAACAGTTGAGAAGGGTTCCACAGAACTTGGACAGTGGAACTCTAGATAGATGAATACATATTTTACAAGAATGAGTTTTGTCAACTAGACCTGAAAAGTTCTTCAAATCATATACTTTCTAATAAAAATGAGATGACTCTGCTCATTCCACCCTATTCTATAAAGCAAAGCTGACAAATTAGCTACAGATAACAATAAGCATCAGCCCATTGTGTTCCCTCAAAAGACCAGTGTAAATATTGCAAGCTTTCACTTTTTTTTAAATATGGATAGGTCATAAAGGGGTTGGGCAGTGATTTATATAGATAACCTATCCTCAGGATAGGACATCAATATCTGATCAGCGGAGGTCTGACATCTGGTACCCCCACCAATCAGCTGTTTGATGAGGAGGCAGCGCTGCATGCGAGCGCCACTTACTAGTCATTACACTACGTGTCGGCAACTCAGGAATGAATACTCGTCATTACATTGCACTTCAAAGACAAAGTGAAGTGTAATGAACAGGAAGAGGCGCTTGCGTAGAGTGTCACCTCCTCTTCAAACAGTTGATTGGCGGGGTGTCGGGTGTCAGACCCCCGCTGATGAGATATTGATAACCTACCCTTAAGATAGGTCATCAATATAAATCATTGCATAACACCTTTAAGTACCCTAAAAAAACACCATCAATGTTGAACATATTTTTAAATATTCTTGCAGTTTGTTTGTGTGGAAAGCTTGGTCACTGCAGTGGTGGACATGTATCCAAAGATTTTCCGAAGAGGATACCGTAGAGAATTACTAATCTTAGCACTTTCCATTGTATCCTATTTTCTTGGGCTCATCATGTTAACTGAGGTAAGATAACCTTTTTATAATGATAACTATTTTTAAGTATTATTGTGGTCATTACTAATTTATTAGATATAAATACATAGATATTTGCAATTCTAGTGGCCTCTAGTTTAGTCATCAGCTAGAGATCGTAGAATTGATTTGCTAAGTTTGAGATTCACAAGGAGTCATAGGGATTTGTATTCTGGACAATCAATTAAGATATCAGTTATGATCTCAAGGTAAATGCTTAATGGAGTTGTTCCATCTGGGACATTGATGATGTATCGCCAGGATACAAAATAGTTTTTATTAGGTCAACAACATTGAGCAATCATTAAATGAGATTAGCCAAAAGCCAATGACATATCCAACAGTATGCCATTAATGTCTGAGATGGGCCAGACTATTTTTGGAACTCCCATAGCAGTGAATGCAGAGGAAGACATGCATGCCCAGTGTGCTCTACTTCACTTTGGGGTCCCCTTTCTGGAGATAGGAGTGGGTGTCAGAGGTGGTACCCACACCTATCTGACATTGATACCTTATCCCAGTGATATGCCATCAATGTCCCAGATAGAACAACCCCTTTAAGTAGTGGTCAGATGCCACAAGTTCCTAACTTTATTCTATGAAGTGCTGGTAATGGTTATACTCTGCATTCTCAAGATATGATAGAGGGCATTCTTTAGGTTGTAGCCATAGAGCAACCATTTTGCAGACTGGAATGAAACAGACTTTTGACAATATATAATTATTATGTAATTTTTAATTCTAGACGCAATACAAATGTGTCTTTTGTTAAATGGATTTGCCTTTTTAGTGCTAATGTTAACCAATGTGCCACTTATCATTTTCCTAAGTTCGTACCCACTTGCTATATCGGTGAAGCTCCTCCTGTCCGCCCGCTGCTCCTGTCCTTAAGATGGCTGTTGATGGCGGGGCATGTAACCAATGAATCATGTCATTCAGTCTCTTCCATTCAAACACACTGAGCCTTCCACCTGTGCTTACTCAGGTCCTGAATCTAGCAAAGGCAGGGGTGGGATTCAAATTTTTAACAACAGGTTCCCTACTCAAGAGCAGACATGCAGCGTCATGACACATGTTTATATACACATCACATATATGCAACACGCATACACATAAATACACCATATACATGGTACACATACATAAATACACACTACATACATAAATATACACTACACACACATACCACGCCACCCAACTTTTAAAAGCCTAAGGAGCAACCTATGGAATGGAAGGACTCATATCCAGCTGCCAGCCAGATCTGTAATTTTAACAACCGGATCTGTAGAACCTGAGGGAACTGGCTGAATCCCATGCCTGAGCAAAGATGCACTTTAAATAGAGGAGGCTGAATGACATGGTTGGCCACATGCTCCTCCATGAGCAGCCATCTTATGAACAGGAGCAGCTGGTGAACTAAAAGTAGACGGTGCAGAACTTAAATAAAGGATGTATTAGTACATTAGTACTAGAGATGAGCGAATCTATTCGCCGCTTCGTATATTCGTCACGAATCCTCCTTATTTCATACTCCGAAGCGAATCCGGATTTATTCAGATTCACTTCGTACGATTCGTAAATGTTCTTAAAATTTTGAATGCTAACGCTACGTACGCTACGTACGCATTCTTCTTGCCCCCCAGCCCAGTGATATGCCCCCCCAAGAGCTGGAAAGTGAAGATATGCCCCCCTCAGAAGTGGGAAAAACCAGCCTGGCCCACCGGGAACTATCTATTTGCAAGTATAGGGAGTAAAGTCTCCTCCCTCATTACTCCGCCCTCCTCTCCAGTTCAAGCCAGAGGTGAACAAGATACCACAGCATGGCGAAACAACTGTGACCAAAGTGGGGAGAGATGGTGTTTGGTAGCAAGTACCCCGAACCACCAGCCACTCCAGAGGAGATCAGAGTGTCACAGTTGGCCAAGAGAATCCCACTGGCACCTGAGATGTCCGCTGTGCCAGCTGGTGCAGCGGAGGCGGCTGGAGCGTCCACTCCGCTGCCCAGGAGGAGAACAACAACACCTTCCATGCAGCAGAATCCTATCGTGCCTTCATCAATGACGGCCCACGCCCAGACCCTATGGGACTATAAGAAAGTGGTGGAGGACTGGGTCATCCAAGTGCTTGACCATCCGAGGCCGGGAGACCCTACGCTGGAACGGCATAAAGGAACCATCCTATGGTTTTCAGTAGAATGAGGCTGTGGCTTCCTTGCGGACGACGAGGACGGGGAGGAGTACTTTGGGTGGCCGCATTCAGATCAGGTGGAATATACATACCCCCATGGCATCCCTGAAAGGCCCCTTTGCTACCGGGTAACATTATTGTCTAAGCCCCTGGTACCTGCATCACCCTCCAAGAACTGGCCAGATGATCCAGCAGCCGCAGGACGCATGCGCTGCCTACAAAAGTCACCAGAGGCACCCTCCGTTTCAGGGAGAAGCCACAGCCGGAGCCTCTAATCCCTGGATTACCACCACCACCACCACAGTCCTTTCACCTTGGTCAGCTGATCTTTCACATTCCAGCCCACGGTGATCCAGCACCAGCTACCGTGGAAAATGAAGTCAGCAGCAGCCAGGGGAGCTGGCAGTTCTTCCTTGGGTGCAGCCTTGCCTGAACCGCTGCAGCCAGAAGTCCCGGCAGGAGTATCCAGAAAGGTGAAGGCTCAAGTGGCAGCAGCACTGTGTGACTACCACCCAGGCAAGTCTGAATTCTGGCAGCAGAGGGCAGTGGAGCTCAACCACGGCAGCCAGCTTGGCCTACAGCAGGCAGGAGCATCCTCTTATGTCCTTTAGTAGCAGCAGTAGCAACGAGGAGGACTTCAAGTCCCTCATCTGAGGAACCTTTCTACAACTGGCTGTCACTGTCTGGCTAATTTAAAGGACAGCTCATGGAATCATGGTCTGGACCTATGGGAGCCACAACATGGACTGACGGGTGAGAGCTAATTGGCACTTGTTTTTAATTTATCTACTTTGTATTGCCCCCTGTTTGACTCTCACCCAGATGGACATGGCTTGTCAGGGCTCCTCCCATTCTGCAGAAAATTCCCAGTTGCGCCTCAGCATGCCTATTTTCCTTTTCCCCCACCTTCTCAGGTTATTTGGGAGTCCTATTTGCTGCTATTTTATATTATCCATGTGGATTACACGTTACCTGTTTGGATTACAAAATTACCCAACGTGGATTACAATTGAATTTTGGACTGTGTTCCAGTGTTTTATGCCAAGCAGCCATGAGGAGAGACTCAAACGTATATCTGAGCCTATTATGCTTGCAAATGTTAAATTGATTGCACTAAAATGTTTGCATAATTACGTCTTTGCAGTATTTTAGCAATAATGTTTTAACAGGTTCAGCAACGTTCAAGCACTTTAGCCCATTGTGCGTATTCTTTTTCAGGTACTGTAATGTGTCCTATTATGCACTCATTGTATTTTGTTTTTAGTAAATTATGCACTTAGCCGAATAGCTAGCACCTTACTTTTCTAGCTCATATGGATTGCCTCTGAGGACTGTACGCTGCGGCCTAGTGTCGTGCGTGCGTATGACGGAATTGCGAGTCAATAGTGCGCTAAGGATTCTTACGCACTTTGTACGCTAATGCTTTTGCATTCAGTTCAGTAGCGTACTTTTAACAACGCTTAGACTGTATGTTCGTAATTTGTGCAGGAATGTTCGCAAAACACTGATTATTTTTTAATGCAACTTCGACCGAATAAATTTGTCGATTATTCGCCGAAGCGAATTTTGTGAAGATTCTCTCATCTCTAATTAGTACATTAGTACATTGGTTAACACTATCTCTAATGTGGCCAACCCAATTAATTAACCTCTAAACCCATATGGTTCAAGATGTTAAACACATACAAATCTGATGGATGTCATTGGTCAGACATCCATTGGACATCCACCACCCATAGGCTGGAATATTAATATATGTATTTGTTTAACTCTTTTTTTACTGGTTGGCTGTGACTTTCTGCCATCTGTCACCCATATGCTCGTATCTACTAGCAATGTTTAAAATGCTTTAATCTTCTATAACTCTATAACTCTTCCACTGTTTGTCTTCTAGGGGGGAATGTATGTATTTCAACTTTTTGACTCATATGCTGCTAGTGGAATGTGTCTTCTGTTCGTTGCAGTGTTTGAATGTATCTGCATAGGTTGGGTTTATGGTAAGTTTTTTTTTTTTCACAGAATGTAGTTTGTATTGTCCTATTTATTTATGAATACTTCAGAACTTAAGGTTCTGATAATGTGGATTGTGTAAGCTAAAACGGTGGAATTTTATCTTTTTGATTATTATTTTTAAATAAATATGTGAAAATTCATAAAAACATTTATAAAAGGATTAGTACTTGACATAATTTGGCTCATACTGGCTAAACGGTTTAACAGAAAACCTCTGGGCCATAATGTAAAATCCATACTACCCCTCCAATTTGGCATTGTAACCAATCTTGTCATGTTTAGTGTCAAAAGACAGAAAAAAGGTGGAAAAAACAATCAGAGCTCAGATTTAATTACTAAAACAGAGGGAGAGGAAAAATGGTTCATTAAAGGGGTTGTCCGAGTTATAAAAACTTAATCTAATCTTGCTGGCTAGCTAACAAAATTCACTTTTTATTTTGCCGTGTTTCAACTCGGCTGGTGCGGGTCATGTGACCCCCGACGTCATCCACCCGGCTCAAGTGGTGACGTTTCGTGTACAGGCTTCTCCCTGCTTGACGGAGTGGCCAGGCTCTGTACACGAAACGTCAGAGCCTGGGTGCCGCCCTCTGCTCCCCGCCCTCCTCTCCCCGCTCCTGATGCCGGCAAGCCACTGTAAGGGATCGTGCATGTGCGATCCGAGCAGAGTCCCGGTAGCTGACCCATGTTTACACAGGCAGCGCAGTGACCGGTGATCGTACCGTACTCCTACAGTAAATAACCAAAAAATTCATGCATTTAAAAAGAGAGTGTGTATATATATGTATATAGAGATATAGATCTGGAATCATATCTCTCTCTCTCTCTCTCTATATATATATATATATATACATATACATGTGTATATGTATATATATATACATATATATACATGTGTATATATATATATATATATATATATATATATATATATATACATGTGTGTGTATATATATATACACACACAAGTGTATATATATATATATATATATACATGTGTGTGTGTATATATATATATATATATATATATACATACACATATATATTTATATCTCCATATATATCATCTATATATGTATATAGAGAAATATTTTTATATATCTCTCTATCTCTATATCCCTAAATATATAAAAATATATCTATATATATATATATATATATATACAACTTTAGTGTGCTGTCAGTGCCCGTGCTGTGGACCGCAATTTGTGTTCCACAATGCACGTGCACTGACAGTTGGGCCGCCGCATTCGGATCTCAGACCCATTCATGTGAATGGGGTTGGCGATCCGCACCACAAGAAACTAGTGCATGCACTACTTTTTTGCGGTGCAGAATCACAGCCATAAACACCACGGAAGCACACCACAGTGCTTCCGTGGTTTTCCGATCCATGCCTCTGTTCCACATGTCCGTGATTGCAGACCCATTGAAGTAAATGGGTCGGCGAACCGTGATGTGGGCTGCACATGTGGCCTGTGTATTGCGGACCTGCAACGACCATGTGCATGAGCCCTAAGGCTACTTTCACACTAGCGACAGTGGATCCCAGCAGGCTGTTCCGGCAGGTGACGCCGGAACACCCTGCCTGACCCTGCTGGCACCAGTGTGAAAGTAGCGTGTGAAAGTAGTAGAGGTTCACGCCAAAGGTCCAACCAAGACCAATGTATAAAAATCTAAAAAGGCAGCACTCTCAACTCTTGCTTGAGAAAGGCTCTAGATGTGAGCCGAAACGTTGCTTGTCCCACATGAGTAAATAAAACTTTTTTTCATTTTTATTTATTGAGAGTGCTGCCTTTATTTATATATATATATATATATATATATATATATATATATATATATATATATACAGAGAGAGAGAGATAAATCAGTAAATATATATCTCTATATATACATATAGCTTTAGGCTAATTTCACACTGGCGGCAGCAGGGTCAGGCAGGTGGTTCCGGTGGGGGAACAGCCTGCCGGATACGTGCTACCTCTAACCCACCGTGCCGCTGGAAGTCCGCTCTGGCCCCATTCACTATAATGTGGTCAGGCCGTAGGTTCGTCCGCAGCACAGGGAAAACGAGCTGAGTGGCGGACAGACAAAAAATGCAGCATGGCATGTTTGCCGTGGAGTGGACGAAATTCCAGCCCGACCCCATGATAGTGAATGGAGCCGGAGCGGACTTTCAGCAGCACCGTGGGCTAGCGGTAGTACAGATTTGGCAAGCTGTTCCCCCGCTGGACTCTGCTACCACAAGTGTGAAAGTAGCCTTATTCAGATGACATGACATTTGTTATTATCAGTGATAATGTTTGAATGTCTCTTGTGAAAAGGCTCCTTCATCTCTGAAGTATAGGTAATCATTTTTTTTCACAATATTTTTATTTATTTTTGTTGACATTATTTAAAAATAAAAAACAGTGGTTGTCATAGTGATATAGTTACCTATGGCAACTACTGTAAATGTTGTAAAATAAGATAGGAATCCCAGTAAGAATCTATATGTTACTTCTAACAGCTCATTCACATAACCATATGGTAGCCGCTTCCGTGTTGCTGACTGCAAATAGTGGTCTGCAGCAGACTCAGGCACCAGCTTTGTGAATCCCTCTTCACGGATGCAGACCCCTTGTCATGGTCTGTGATACACAAAATACGCCAAAAGATAAAATATACCCTATGTTTTGCCGTATCTTGTGCATCACGGAGCAATTCAAGTCATTGCGTCCCTATCCATGACATGCAGTTCACATGTATGGTGAGCATGTCTTGCGGACCACTACTTGGGTGCAGTAAGATGGGAGCCACAGCCATACCTATGTGTGAATGGGCCCTTAGGATGGGTTCACATCACAAGTTTGTAATCCATTTAACCTCTTCCAGGCCAGAGCCGTACGTGTATGGTGCAACAGGACGTATCTTGCTGCCCAGAACAGTAGAGCGCTGTGATTGAGTGTTTGCAGGAGCTGCCCCCACTCAATCAGTGGCGCCATTTTTTAAAAATTATTTTTGCAAAAAAATGACGTGGGGGTCCCCCCTTTTTTTCCTCCTCCAGCCATATACAACCAGCAGCAGCAGCCTGGCACTACCAGGGTGGGGAGGGACACGGTTATTGGCCCTTCCCAGCCTAACAGTAACAGCCTGCCGCTGCCCCAGAACCGGACCCTCAATTTAGAAGGTCCGGCCCTGTGGGTACCCGGCTCTTCCCGACACCCCTGGTGGCAGTGGGTGCCGAGGTAATAGATGTCGGGGTTAGTGCTGGCCATACCGGCAAGCACTAAGCCCAGTATTAGTAATCAGGGCCGTCTGTAGATAGCCATGATTACTAAAACTGCAATGTTGTAAAAAACACACACACTTATAAAATATTTTATTGAAATAAATACTCCCCCAGACCCCTGTTTGACCATTTTATTTAAAAAATATAAAAGCTGGTCCGACGTAATCCACCGAATCCGACGTAGTCCTCAGCATTCATGATCCTGAAAAATAGAAAACAAACAAACAAACAAAAAAACAAACAAACAAACACAGACCAGTTACCTCTTCCAGCTTCTTCTTTGTAGCGATTCCTCCCACCCAGCAGCACGTGGCCAGAGCACCCGTGCGTACGACCACCTGGGTGCTCAATTATCACTAATAGAAAAGAGACAGATATATAGATAGATATTAGATAGATAGATACTGTAGGTAGATAGATAGAACAAAGCGGATATATAGATACATATGAGAGATAGATAGGTAGATTAGAGAGAGATAGGTGATCAATAGATATGAGATAGATATTAGATAGATAGTAGATAGATATGAGATAGATATGAAATACATATTAGATAGATAGGTAGATATGAGATATATCTATCGATCTATCTATCTATCTATCTATCTATCTATCTATCTATCTATCTCATATCTATCTATCTATGGCTACTTGCACACTTGCGTTTGCAGGATCCGTTTGTGAGATCCGTCCAGGCTCTCACAACATCATGATAATACAGCCGTCTGCATCCGTTCTGAACGGATCCGTTTGTATTATCTTTTACATAGCAAAGACGGATCCGTCATGAAGTCCATTGAAAGTCAACGGAGGACGGATCTGTTTTCTATTGTGTCAGACAAAACGGATCATTGTGAGTCATGACGGATCCGTTTGCATCAGTTTCTTCATGCAGACACCAAAACGCAGCAAGAAGCGGTTTAGTGTCCGCCTCGGAAACGAAATGGAGACTGAACTGAAGCAAAATTGATGCATTCTGAACGGATCCTTTTCCATTCAGAATGCATTAGGACAAAACTGATCAGTTCAGGACCGTTTGTGAGAGCCTGTGACGGATCTCACAAATGGATCCTGCAAACGCAAGTGTGAAAGTAGCCATAGATAGATAGATAGATCAGAGAAAGATTATTAGCTAGATAGCTTGGTTGGGTATATAGATTATATACATATAGAGAACGCTGGAGTAACAGAAAGAGACAGTAAAACCTATCCATATTCATTGAACAGCATGTAGTGAACCTATGTTATTGCTGAATATCAGTTGACTTACCATTCTTTCCTGACCAGTTGTGCAATTTCATTTTTATAAATAGTGCAAAGATGCTTTCCTTGATGTACTGTAATAACAGAGAGAACAGTTTTACACTGGAAATGAGACCAAACAGTAAATAAATGTCTGTAAAATATCAGAACTTACCCTGTGTTTCTGCTATGTGACAGGAAGATCTTCTGCCTGTGTGAGCTAGGAGATGATCATGTGACTTTGTCTGCAGGGTTAGGTTGTGCAGAGCACACCCACAAATATTCATGAGGCAGAGCTGAGTCATTGTTGTTACATGCCCCCACATCTTTGCTTCAGCATGTAAACAAAGCAAGAATAACAGAACTGTGCAGAGGTGTAAGTTAGTTTTTTTTTTTTTTTTTAAAGAAATGAAGCTTAACTAAAGTATATGTAAGCCCTGAGGAGTTTTATAATGTTTTTTTTTTTTTTTTCAACTACTCGGATAACCCCTTTAAGGCAGGAAATCCAAATAACTAATGGAAATACAAAAACTGAAGAATATACGGTAGCTTGGCTTCAGTTGTTGTGTTTAAATAGCCACAACACTAGTGTAGGCATGAAGAGCAATTACCTGGTGGCAGCACCAAAAAGACTCATTTGAACCATGTAGTTGAGGAGAACAGCAGAAGTGTATATGGATCATCAATCAATAAATGTTTTTCAGGGCAATCTAACCTCTTGAGAAAGTTTCAGAAGACCCAAGTCCTGATCAAAAAATGTTCTTTTCAATATCTTATTTGGTGACTAATCATTACAGGATTGTATTAACCTCTTCTTCAGGTCAATCTTGTTGGCATAATCCCAAAATGTGTGGTTACTAGTAACTAGGATTAGAAAACACATTTTGGTCCAGATTTTTATGAAACTAACTTGAGCTGGTTGAATGCCTTAAAGAACCTTTTTTGATTATCAATTATTAATATGCACTTCTGTTGTTCTCCTCAACTGCATAGTCCAAAGAAGTCTGTTTGGTGCTGCCACCAGGAATATATGCTTCATGGTAGCCTACTTATGCACAGTATTTGAAGGTGTGCAATATTATTTTGTATCTCCTCTAGAAATATAGATTTACAACTGTAGAAGAGCTTGCTTCTGCCTGTTCTTTTAATGAAAGCTGAGCACTGGACAATATCATTTTTTTTCTTTAAGACACTTTAGATTCATGAGGCTTAGTGTTTTGCTTTAATATTATTGTTTGTGTTTGTAGGAAGCAATCGGTTTTATGACAATATTGAAGACATGATTGGACACCGTCCGTTTTTCTTATTTAAATGGTGTTGGATGATTTTCACTCCTGGGATATGTGCTGTAAGTATAATAATGTGGTTTGCTAAAATACAGATGCAGCAGCCTTTAGGTTAAAGCATTGTTCCTATGTATAAAGAACACTTATCTTTTATCCAGAGGATAGGGGATAAATATCTGATTTTGGGCATTGTCTGCTTGGGCCTCCAACAATAACAAGATTGGAGGTCTCCGAATCCAGATGCAAATGGAGCAGTAGTGTGCACATGTGAAGATGCTGTATTTTCAGAATGAACAGAAGCAAGTTATTTGATGATTTTATCACTAAGAATATGATAAACTGGTATCATATATGATACATATAGTATGTTCATGTGAAATTTCCATTAATTACCATAAAACCTCATATAAAAAGTCAAACTTTCACACAAAGCATTTTAAAATATATTGTGTTTCCTCTTTCATTGCAGAGCATCTTCATATTTTTCTTGGTGAAGTACAAGCCTCTAAAGTATAATAATGTATACACCTACCCACCATGGGGTTATGGTATAGGGTGGATGATGGCTCTGTCATCCATGGTCTGTATTCCGTTGTGGATAATAGTAAAGGTTTGGAAAACTGAAGGAACCTTATCTGAGGTAAAAGTTCAAGACGGTCTTATTAGATTCTAATTTTCAGGAATACTATCTTCTAAGAGATCATGTATTTCAAGGTGTCTTCATATATAGAGTAGTAAATGTTACTTTATTATCGAAAGTTTTAGCTAGTATGTATGATAAAGGTGGCTCACTTAACTACATGTAATCAGTAAAACAAATGCTCCCACATTGACATATTGGAACATTTATTGGCTTTCCATGTTGTTGGTAGAATAATTCTTCTTCCCAGTAAGGAGGTACTTCTTAGAGATTCCACTGTAGTAATACTAGATTACTACTCCTTTCCTTTCTCTATTCCCTCTTGACAGTTAAGCAACTATCAAGGTGTTTATTTGACAAACATTTCCTTAGTCCTTTCAAGTAAGTTCTGAGAAAACGATGTAATAAAATAAAAAGAACTTGAGGAGTCTTTTTCTGAATGGTTCTTATTCAAGGTGTCTGTTAATCAGTTCATCTATATGGCCTCATGTATACAATCGTATTTTTGGTCAGTGTCCAATCCACAATTTTTGCGTATTGCACGCAGACCCATTCATTTTCATGGGTCCGCCAAAAAATGGCCAGCATACAGATGTCATCCATGTGCCACTGTGATATAGGCTATGGACTTCTTTGTCCTGAATTTTTTTAATTGTTATTTTGCTTCCTAACTGTAAAACTAGGCAACTTTCTAAATAGGCTTCTTTAAAAATGTCCTACCATTTTACTTCTGCAGTTTTTTCAACAAACCAGTAGAGCTTCTGAACGTAAATCCATCAAATCTCTGTTCCTTTTTCTGCTGGCCCTATCTACTCTCTCCCTTCCTTCTTCCAGTGTTAGAGATAGCGTCAGGGAGGGAGAAGGGGTTGTCTGCTGTAGATCAGAGAGAGGAGAGAATAAAAGCGGAAAGCATCCAAGGAGAGCAGCTCTCACGGGCTGTAGATGGGGGGGGGGGCAAACATTTTTCAGGAGAAGACAGCAGCATCCTGGACAGACAGATCTGAAATAACATGAAATTTGGAGAAGCCTGTATGTAATCTAAATATCAGGCGTCTGAAAAAAAAAGCAAGGAATTTGAAATGCAGCCTGAAACTTTGCTCAACTTTTCTTTTCTCAAGGCAATTCTATGTTTCTTTGTCAAATGTGTCCATAATTTTTAATAACTGGCAATTACTAGAGATGGTAAGCATTACCAATTCAACAATTCAAAGAAAGAGAGGTTATGGTTTTTACTGATATTCAACTATGTGAGCTCCAAATCAAGTGACTACCTTCACTCAACCACAGAGCTAAGTAATAAAATTTTAGCTGCCTGCAATCCCTACTGGGGGAGGAGCTTAAGAGCTTATTTTTTATTGTGCCCAATGGCAGTATGACTTAATATGTAGTAAGCCTTACAATTGAATTTCCACATTTTTTAGTTAACAATGTAAATTTTATCTTACAGAGATTTAAATCTTTAATATTACCCAGCCCAGACTTAAAAATGAGAGGAAAGCTTGGAGCTGCTGCTTGTACAAATGCCGTAAACGACTGTGATGCCAAGCTTAAAGGTGATGGAACCATATCGGCCATTACAGAAAAAGAAACACACTTCTAAGGGATATTTTATTTGACAGTTGTTTTGTAAAATAAGAATATGAAAAGAATATTATTTCACTGAATTAATAGAGGCTCATCTGTTTCGCACAAACTTTAACATGTTTAATTTCAAAGTGCACATTGTATAATGTTTAAAGTGATTTTTTAATTATTCTATAAGTGACTGATTATAAAACAGTATTGTATGTTTTTTTTAGTGCCAAGTTTATGTAATGTTGTGATACTGGTCCATGTTTTATAGAGCTATAGACACATGTATAGTGTGTTGTAAAATTTTTATACTTGGATTTTATGAAGCATGGTGTTTCTATAGGATATTCTTCTAATCTAATGTACACAGTTATGAACTTTCCAGCTGGTAATGTATGTCTTTGAAGAAGCTTACTATCATTATCATTACTTACTACTATTACTGGTTCTGTGCTCATTCTTCTTTTTCGTGACCCATCCATATAGTGGCCCCATAGTTTTACCCGTCTTTCTTTTTGCCAAGGGAAAAAGACACTTAATTGCTAATATCTGGTGAGTTGTACTGTATATTTCTATGTGACTGAATGTTTTTTGTCTTTTTGTATACTATCACTTATTTATACTAAAGAAACTACTAAATGAAGTTCTTAATTACATTTCCTGTCAATGCCTCCTGGACTTGTCCACATTGGCCTTCAAGTATATCTGGGATTGGAAAAACTTATTCAGGGATCTCTGACACGACATAAGCATCAATAAAGCAGGGGCACAATATACTGTATATTTTTATTTCCTAATATAATTTTTCTACAGTTTAAACCCAAGCTCTTATTTCCTGGACCACAATGCAGACAATACATTACGTTTACATGTCTACTATGGGACTCATGGGGATAGCACTGAACTACTTCTCCTTCAGTCACCACTAGGTGGCATCCAATACTAGCTTTGTAAGTCCATATACAGAGAGCTTGGCTCTAGTCATAGCTGCTAGCAACTACAATTTTCATTTGATAGTTACTGTGTGAAAGGAAGGAGATTTGGAGCTCTGTATTAGAACCACTGAACTCTGACTCTTACAACAATATATTGTATAATTGAGTGGAATAGTAAATTTGATAGAGCTTTTCTGACTTGTACTAGTGGTCTCTTTGTTATTGTTTATTGTGCTTGCCCCTGTCTGCATGGGAGCTTCTTGTCTCTCTACCCAGAGGTGGGACCCGCACCCATCAGACATTGGGGCCATATTCTAGCAATATACCCCCAATGTATTAAATTGGCCAACCCCTTTAAAGCTATAAAAGCAGTGGCCCTCTGAGTGTTGGTTAAGGAAATTAGCATTGCTGAAATGTGCAGGAATTATATTAAGATATTAGATTATGTATTTTTGACTTCAGAGAACCCCTTTAATCCCAAGACTTGTTTAAATTAATATCAAGCCTTCTGTATGTCAATTGCGTTCAAATTTCTCCCAACTGTAAATGTGGAAGAATCATAATGTGTCACCCAAGTTAAGGTGAGTAGCTCAAAATCTGAATCCTTCTTTAGCACCGTGCTACTTAAGTAATAGATTTATTACAGAACAAAATGTATATAAATATTATAGTTGGAGGTCTCCTTCAACTAATTCAGCCAGCTAGAACTGCCACTGAATATGTTTACATAGATTAAGTACTTCAATGACTCAGCTTAACTGCTATATCAGAACGTGAGTGAGCACTAGATATTGTATACAACGTTGCACCAAAGCTAAACTTACCACAGTATATTATTAGTTGTCTGATTTAATATTATGCCATTCGTGTGCAAGGACTTCCATGGGCCTCCAAATGCCAATTCAATCTCTGAAACCCCTTCTTCTATGCCAGTATTTTGCTCCCCTTCCGCCCCAACTTCTGTCTTACAACTGTAATCGAGGAACTTAGCAATAAGTGCTCAAACTTACCTGCAGCCCCCGACAGGTGAAATGAAGTGTTACAATGTGCCCATCTAAAATCAATGGGTTGCCTGTAGAATGCAGGGCTGGACAGGTCCTACAAAGTATCTGTTTGTAACTGCTCTCCACTTTGGCAAAGAGATGAGGATCATAATCTCTTAACTCCCACATAGGGTATATGAAAACAAGCTTTCTAAACTAAACCCCACAGGGTACAGAAAAACATTCTGTAGAGCTTGCGTGAGTTGATTTCTAAATAACTCTTATGTGAACGCTTATGTGAACGCGAAAAGTTGGGTTTTGGGGGCATGTATCATTTGTAATGTGATAAACTCATGTAGATCACTTCATAATTTCATAGAACATAAATAGCCTTCATTGTCAGCAATATTATAAGCTAAGAATATTAGGCAATGGGACAGCGGGATAGATTTTCATAGCAGTATTTTATAATTTTGTATAGTTTTTAAATTAAATGTTTTTTTGTTTTGTTTTATTATAAACAAACAGCAGTTGCTCTAGAAAGTTTTGGTCTTTTATAACATCATTGGCTTTTTATGAACAATATATATATATATATATATATATATATATATATATATATATAAGATTTTGCCTTTCAAGCATTTTTTCAACATCAGTGTTTTTCTATAGGAGGAAAAATTGTGCAACTATCATAGGTTCAACATGGTTAGGCTGTGTTCACATCACATTTTTGTCTTGCGCTTAACATATACACTGTACAAGAGATGAGAAGAGATGATACAAAAACAGAGTACACTATACTTTTCCATCCTACAGAGTTCAACAAAAAAACATATATAGTGACTGGATACATTTTTTACAATTGAACCCTATGGTGATGGATGCCACCCTCGGAAGCATACGATTAAATTATACACCATGCGTATACGTTAAACATGAGACAAAACTGTCATGTGAATGCAGCATTAGGGCACTTGCACACATAGTGGTGTTCATGTGGTTTTTCCGCACGGATTACTGTGTGAAAAAACCCTAGGGTACTACAGTACCAGCAAAGTGTATGAGATTAAATAAATGTTTTCCATGTGGAAATTGTTGTGTGATTTTTGGTACAGATTTCACACTTTTCAATGGAATTGATGAGATCTGCGGAAACTCTGCATCAAGTCTGCACCAATAACCACAACCAACATATGTAGTTTTTGGTGCGGATCAGATGCAGAAACACACAGAAACGTAGCTGATTTTCTGTACATACAGCTGTTGGGGACTATAATATTTTAGGGAAGCTTTGAGGTCAGAAAACAGCAACCCACAAACTACCTAACTGGCAGTAATCCAAAAGGTGCAATTTATCCCTGGCCCTCCAACCCTTAACAACTGAAATCATGATTTGCTTAAGCATTTTAATACAACAAATAAATTCCAAAATAGATATACAAAAAACAAACATACATCCATTATTAAGTTTTAATAGATGTTTCTTGAAAACTACACTCCTCAACATTCAAATTGCAACACCAAGAAGGACAATCCATAAGGCTATGCAAATCGAGGAAGTAGCAGGTGTCGACAAGATCTACAAATAATCACATTTTCAAGCAACTAACTCCAATCTGTGGCATGTAAGAGGGCCATAAAAGCAAGGTTGAAAGCAACATTTACAAAAAAAATCAGATCAAGTTGTGCGTGATGATTATGTGATGCCTCCTTCCCATTGATGTGCCAGTTATCACCACTGGTTGCAGACCGAGAGGGACAGAATTCTTGAACTGAGAGACTTTGGTTTATCACACTGGCAGATTGCTACGGACCTGGGCTGTGATGTCAGCACTATTCAACATTGCGTGTCCAGGTGAGAGAACAACGCTGAACTGGATTGACTGCAAGAGGTGCACAGAGGCGAACCTCTGCACAGATGGATCGTCTTATTAGAAGAATGGCGCATATTGATCCATTCTGTACTGCAAGTGAAATTGAACATCACATTCCAATCCTAGGGTAGGAAACAGTTTCTACCCAAACCATCAGAAGGAGTTTGCACGGCACTGGGCTATAAGCCACATGTTTAGCTACTGGTATTCTCACAGACTATCATTGTGCATAGCAAGACAGAAATGGAGGCTGGCATTGAGATTTATCCTCTTCAGTGAAGAGTCACATTTTTGTCTAGGAAGCAATGATAGCCAGAAATTGGTCTGGAGATCACTTGGGCAATGTCATAAAGAGACCTTCACAAGGGAACTTAACACTGGTCCTACTCCTGGGATTATGGTGTGTGGTGGTATAATGTATGGTGGCCGGATCCCTTTAGTCTTCATTTCAGGTACACTAACGGTGTTACATTGATTTGGTCATGGAACCAGCTGTATATCCATTTCTCCAAAGTGTCCCAGGAGCTGTTTTTCAACACCAGGCCATAATTTGCATATAATTAACAAGTCTATCAACCCAGTGATTTTTACATTTCCAAAACTTTTCCTTCTTGGTGATGCCATTTTAATGTTGAGGACTATATTTTTATGAGACATATATGAAACCAACCTTTCAGCTCACATACTAGTAAAAACAAAAATAGAATGATCACTTATTATAAAATCAGCATATGAAGACATACTGTATATTTTATATTAGAACTTATCCTGCATATGCACGTATCATAAGGTACTCATTTTAAAGGAAACGCAGACCCATTTATTGAATGGTATAAGAAGAAACTGCTCATACTGTATATGTATTTTTTTTTACATTCAGCTTCACATTCAATTCAGTGGAATTACTGAAGTTGTGTCCCTCTCCACCAACTCAGCTTTCAGGCTTTGTGTTTGGCCTGTAATACTGATGTAAGTTTTTCTTGGGTGTACTGAGGTCAAACAACTAAGCAGGCCAAAAATATTAGATTTTCTTTGGTAGGTCCCATTGAATTTCAGGAAATTGAACAATTTTATGTTTATACCAGGGCCATAGCTTGAAGCTTTGTGCACTTATGTTGCCCAGGGGCCTCAGGGCCCCATTAGACACCAGGGCCTTGGTACAATTGCTTTGTCTACATTACAATGGTTAATGGAGGACCCCTGTAAGAAGTGTGTGTGTGTGTGTATATATATATATATATATATATATATATATATATATATATATATATACAGTATATATGTTCAAGGGTTTATTGAGGTACTTAAGTTTGTCTTTTGTCACTTTCACATATTAAACATGTTAATTAGTTTTCTTTAGGGGCAATTTTTTGGGGCAATCTTTTATGTTTTGTCTTTTAACTATTCAGTTTATGCTTTGTAAGATATTTTACACCATACATTCAGATGTCATCATCTTTTCTAAACCTATGTACTGTCTTTAGTATTGATATTATTATGACATCAAATATTTTAATGATGTAGAATACACATTTATTTTCACATATTAAATCTATTCAATAACAAATCAAACCATTTAAATGCAGAAAAATGCAAATAAATGGTGCCTATAACACAAAGCTATATATACAAATAATATATTGTAAATACATAAAAAATTATGTTATTACTACTTAAACATTATATTTTACATTTTATATTTTTAATTTTAAATAAAATCACTGAACGAGCTATGAGTGGAATACACAAAAAGCATACATAGCTTACTGAAAGCAATATACCAATCTAAAACATATCAAATATACATATGTATATGTTCAGTTTAAGTTGCCGATTTGTTTTGGTGCCCAGATAGTAATACATTCCCCATTTCAAAAAATGTTAAAAACTGTCTTGAAGGGGTTGTGCAAGGAATGAATGTAACGAGTACTTGTTCTACACTATACCATCTCTACAGGGAGCGCCGCCTCCTATTTAAACAGCTGATCTATGGGTGTGCTGGGTGATCAGATATTGATAAAACCTCTATACAACCCCTTTAAGGTCTGTTCACATTGCAGAGGATTTACGAATGTATACCTCCGAGGTATGCCGCTGTCCTATGTATACACTTGTAGTGCGCCTTTCCATGGTCATACATCAAACGGACACTGCAATTTGAAAACACCCTATTTGAACCACATACATTTTTTCATAAAAAAATAATGATAATGGATTTATAGGACACTGGCATCTTAGGACCGGTTTGTTCAACTGCTGTTCTCATAGAACCTTCTTCACCTTTATCATCAAAATGATTGCTTAAATATTTGCTACTACCACCGAAATCTGCACTTACATTAATATTGCACTTTTATTTTTATTACATTGAAACAATCAGTACAATATTTGTATTGGTTTTCCCAAATTGTAAGAGAGAGCTCTTCAACTTAAAGTTTTATGCAAAAAGTTTATTCATAGATTTTAAAACTTTAATAATGGTAATCATACATTACTCTGGATACTAAGAAACAAGCATGTGACTTATACTTACCTTTTAAAGAGGATCGGTCACTACAAAATGCAATGCAATCTGCACCACAGTGTTATAGAGCAAGAGAAGCTGAGCAGATCATTACATATTTTTGTGGTGAAAGATTCAGTAAAACTGGTAGTTTAAACATTTACATTTTTTCAATTTTTTTTCAATTTTTCACGGGGAGGTGTTATCAGTGGCAGCTATCTCTTTATGCACACAGAGAATGCTATCAGTCACTGAGGCCAAGATTACAGGAATATATGACTTTAAGTACAAGTTCTTGAGAACTCTTTAATGTTCATCTGTTTTGTACCCATCATAGCCAGACCCATGAGATTACAAAAAATATAAAAGTAAGTAGAATTTATAAAAGTAGTTATAGAAATAAATTAGATCTCTTAAACAGTGTAAATAGAGAAGGAAACCTAAGGAAACTACATTCATGGTGCCATGAGTAGGCCCCACACCAAACATAAAAATAAATACATTACACCAGCCGTGCCTACGTTACACACCAGGAGTACAGAAATTTGATTTTAAATTGTAAAAAATGTACCATAAGATCTATAATCTAAAAATGTTGGATGTCTTTAAAACAATACAAATATATTTTCTAGACATAATGTGTGGACCACGAACAGTTCTGATTTAGAATAGACAATCAGATAATGACAGGATTTGTACATAATATAACAAGTAATAAAAAAAACAACACCTTGAAGTTTTATAAATCTGTTTCAACACAAACTTCAACCATTCTTTTAGTTTTTTATATGACTTGTTAGATTTACTTTTTTAAACGATAACTAAAATGGTGGTCTCAGGTAGAAACACAAGTACTTTGATCTTTGAAGTAGAAGGATCCTTTGATTTTTGTTAATGTTTCTCTTTTTTAGGTTTTTATTCCAGTTCCATTATTAAAAAAAAGTCCAAAGAGTTGATTTTCAAAATTACATTTCACATTTATAAACATTGTAATGAAACATGTCATGGGACATCTAGTCATTTGTGAAAATCTATTACAACTTGGAGCTTGTTAACCTTTAGCCCATACTTTAGCCACTTTATAGAGGTCCATGAAGATATCTTCTAAGATACTGGAAGATTTAATTCTGTAGGTTCCAACTTGGTTTACCCTGGTGCCTGTTAAATTAGCATAGCACAACTCAAAAATATTTGAAGACAAGTTAATTTTATCTCCTGGAGTATGTAAACTACTTTTCTGTAAAGTTGTCTCTATATATTCCATATAGAGAATTAGTGGCCTGGTCCAGATTCAATATATAAGTATATAATAAGTTCAAAATTGGGCGTATCCTCAACTGGGGTTTGCATTTAATTTTTTTGCTGTCTATACTCCATACAAGACAATATATAATGTATATTTTACATTTTAATCAATCAACATCAATCATGGCATAACCCCTTTAAGTTGTTTTGAACCTTTAAAAAATCATTGCCAGACACCTAACCCCTTTAATCTATTTACTTGGTATTTTTTTTTAAATATAAGTGATCATCATAATTATTATGCACATTAGTTGCAAATATCAATTTTTCTTGGGCTGTTACCATGGAACCCATAGATTTTAAGATAATGCGCCCATGGGGGCTAGACTATCACTTTGCTATTGCAGGAACTAAGCCCTATTGGTCATCTATTGAAATTAACGATACACAATGACTATTCCTAGAATAAATGCTCCAAGGTTGAGCAGTTATCCAGAAAGAGTGTTTATAGAAGTAATTTTGAAACAAGAGTCTTAACATTACTCTAAACCTGATTCTTGCTGGGGATATTACTTGAAATATGGAATACTAAATGTTAGTTCTACCTCACATTATCTGAAGATTATACCTTAGTCTAGCTTTCTATCCCTTTTCAATCTAATTTCAATTCAATTTGGAATAAATTCCACGGTCGAGTTTATGTTTTCACTATTAAATATAAGAGAAGTAGATCTGTCCAAAGATTGAGATACAGTTTTCAATTAACTACATGTTAAAGTGTATGTGATTTTTTTGTAAAATATTTAAAGACAAGTTAATTTTATCCCCTGGAGTATGTAAACTACTTTTCTGTAAAGTTGTCTCTATATATTCCATATAGAGAATTAGTGGCCTGGTCCAGATTCAATATATAAGTCTATAATACGTTCAAAATTGGGCGTATCCTCAACTGGGGTTTGCATTTCATTTTTTGCTGTGTATACTCCATACAAGACTATATGGTCACATACAAGGTGGATACCATTCAGATTCCCCAGAAGAGGCAGTGGAATGCAGAACTTAGTATTTTAGATAGCTGATGGGACAGACCAATGGTGCTAAAGCTTTAGAAAGACACTGTAAACTTAGCACGTGGCAAACATTGCTGATCTGTCTATGGTGGCACATGGCGCCCCTACAGGTCTGTATTATGAACCCTTAGGTACTCTATATTGTCTCTAGAAGAAATTTGTCTAAGAGACAATGGGGAGATTTATCAAACTGGTGTAAAGTAGAACTGGCTTTGTTGCCCATAGCAACCAATCAAATTCTACCTTTCATTTTCCAAAGGAGCAGTGAACAATGAAAGGTGGAATCTGAAGGGTTGCTATGGACAACTAAGCCAGTTCTACTTTACACCAGTTTGATAAATGACCCCAAATATCTTTACAGTATGGAATTCAATGCTCCATGGCATAATTCAGATCTGACCATGTACATGGGCCTTCTCCTCTTCCCCAATAATAAATCATATTTTTATTCAATTTTACTGAACTTCTCTTATGCTACAATTACCTTTATCCAAAAAAACAAAAGCAGCCTACTAATGGTAAGGGTAATGGTATTCATGGACATTTTGTTATCAAAGTACTGTATTTAAGACATCCTGCTTATGACATAAGAACTAAAAACTGACAATCTGAACACATAATCAGCTGCAAAGTTTTTTGTTTTTGTTTTCCAAAAAACATTAGTTACACATTTTGTTTCTTAGTTATTGTTGCATATTTCTGTAATGCAATTTAAGGGTGTTGTCTAGCTGGTAATTTTTTTTTTAAGAGTCAGAATGGCTTAAAAAGGAAGTCGTACTCAACTGACTGATCCTCTGCCAATCCCATTGTAGCACATCTAGTTCCCCTGCTGATCTCTACTTCTTGGTTATTTTTGATCATTTTTGAGACCCACCCCAGCCAATCACTGGCTGGGGTGGGTCTCCAATACAGCCAGTGATTGGCTGAGCAGTCATATTTCCTGTGTTGAGAGAAATCATAAATGACAATAGGGGGGACCTGAGAAGCATTGGAAAAAGCGTGGTACAAGATCGGTGAGTTGAGTATCAATTAATATTTTAAAGCGGTTGTGCCATGAAAAATATTGTTCATTTTTCAAACCAGCACCTGGAACTAAATACTTTTGTAATTGTATGTATTTGAAAATTTAGTATAGCCAGTGAGCTATTCAATCAAATGTATCTGTATAGAGCCACCTACTGTTTGTTCTCTTTCTTAAATGTCCATGCAACTCACTGAGCTGGTTGCACATGCTCAGTTTAAATCTTCAACTGTCCCCCAGACTATCTTCTGTGGCAGTTACAGGGAAAAAACTAGAGCAGAAAGGATACACCCACTGAGCTGCCAACGTGAAATAAATTGGAGCAACAACTAAACAATGAATGGGGAGATCTCTGGTTACATGTGATGTACAGGGCTTTTACTAGATTTGTTAGAAAGAGATTGGCATGTACTATATAATGTATATTTTACATTTTAATCAATCAACATCAATCATGGCATAACCCCTTTAAGTTGTTCTAAACCTTTAAAAAATCATTGCCAGACACCTAACCCCTTTAATCTATTTACTTGGTATTTTTTTTATAAATATAAGTGATCATTATCATTATTATGCACATTAGTAAATATCAATTTTTCTTGGGCTGTTAACATGTAACCCATAGATTTTAAGATAATGCACCCATGGGGGCTAGACTATCAGAAATGATTGAAGCAATAACGTATGAATTACAAATCTCACGCACAAAAATGCTTAATTTCAAAATATGGAATTTTCAGTGGTATACTGTATCATTATAACTTGTGTCCTGTAAAATCTTGTGGGTGACACATTGTAATTAATTGTAACTGCCATTCAATGGATATATACCAGCAGTGTAAGTATATTTTTAAGGACAATTTAGTATACACTGGCACAGAGCCTGTACAGCAGTGCATGGAGTATCCGACCCATCTGAAAATACCTCTGCACATATGGGTCCAATAGAGCATGACTTTTTTTTCTAGGATTTTGTATAAAATTGGGGGTGAAAGTAGGTAAAGTAGAGGTCTCAAGTAGCGGTATGTGAGCCTTATACAGTTATTGGGCATGTACAGTAGCTGTTAGAGAACCCAAGAGAACCCTAGAGAACATAATGGCTTTCACTTTACGGAATTTGTAATTTGCGGGGGACTCTCTTTTTTTAAAGTAGACCCAAACATATAAATGATTCTAATCTGTTTTTCAAATTCTATAACTTTTTGTAATTTTTAATGACAAATAAAAAAGATTGAAAAACATATGTATCTCGTACCAACAGTTTTATTGACCTTAATGTGTTAAAGGGTTACCTCACAAAAGATATTCTACATTTTTCAAACCAGCACCTGGATCTGAATATTTTTGTAATTGCATGTAATTAAACATTTAGTATAACCGCTAAGTGATTCACAGAAATCTATCTGTATAGCACCACTTGCTGTTTGCTCTTTTTATAATTTCTGTTTCCTATTCACGGAGACAGAAGCACATGCTCAGTTCAATCCTTCAATTGCCACCAGCTGCAGTAGAAAGGACATACCCCCGAAAAAGTGCAAGCCCTCTAAGCTGCTAGCTTGAAATAAATGTAGCAGAGCAACTGGATCAATGACTGGGGAGATCTCTGGATCCATGTGAAGTACAGGGCAGGATCTAAGACACTATTGTGTGTGTGCTATATGATATTGGGTTTTCATTTTTACATTAGCCCCTTTAAGTAGAAGCACTGGACAAATCTTCATTTTATTTCTTATATATAGGGGAATGAAGGTGAACTATTAACACATTTTATACCATACAGATGTAGTAAGCGCTAACTTGACACTTAAACACACAGTTGTAGAAAAATCAAAACTGACACTTAACAAAGCCATTGAAAAAATCAAGTTATAGTTTGCAGCAACTTTGTATTTAATGTAATAAGAATGAAGTTAAAATTTGCTTCTTCTCTATATAAAAATATATTGAAACACTAATGTAAATCGACAGGGTGTACAAGAGATTATAGGGCAATCATACTCACATCCTACTTAGAATGGAGAGCCTGGTGGAGTCTGCTAAGGGAATGTGTGTCATAATGTTTTAACCTGTTAGCCCTTCCTCCAGTGTGCAGCACGCATGTCTCTGAGATCACTCAGGAATGTGGTCTTATCAGCACAATGGAGAATGGGTACTATCTCTAACACACTTCATTAAAAGGGAAACTTGTAAATTATTACACAGAGTATTAAACCAAATTAAAGGGGAGAGCCAATCAGTACTTACCCTTAAAATACAATGTGATTTAACTTTATTAATTAAAATATTTTTATTGGCTCATGCAGATGTTTGAATATTGCATCTTGGTCAACTAATTAAAGTATTAAGAATTATACAAAAGGTTCCAAAACGAATCTTTAATGACCCACCAGGAAGTAAAACAATTCTTACAACTTTACTATTATGATGCTAGCACCACGGGTCTACACTTTGCCATCTGTCATTGACACAGTAGCAGTGACATTTCAAATCCTCCTTTGTAGTTTGTTTCAGGTCCTTTGTAGCATCTCAGTTTCCTCCCATACATGAAGTTTAGTATGGTCTAAGTATTATACTTAATAATTGTGAAATGTGCTGTTCTTGTACATGTGCCAAGTTTCTGACTGACTTACCTGGTTAACACTTTACTGATTTTTTTAAAGATTTTTTTTTTTTCAAAATTCCTAATAGGATTTCTTTTATATGCAAACTGTGAAAATATCTTGTCATTGTGATGACTTTTTTGATATGTGGTAGAATACAAAACATGCCCTTTTATGATGTATTTGAAAATATTAAAGAAAATAAATTTGATTGTAAAATGTGTGTCATTTATTCCCATGTGTCATAATATATGATTATGGTGTGTTTGGATAATTGCACAAGTGGGAAGAATATATATATATCTATCAATGTCTATAAAGGCAGCAGCAGCAATGTCTATTCGGTATATATATATATATATATATATATATATATATATATATAAATACTAGCAGAATGACCCGGCTTCGCCCAGGTATATTTCATCTATTTCATTTAATGTTTGAGTGTGTCGTTAAAAAATATCGAGAGTGACCTCTACAGTGCACGCCCCTTTAACAGTGACCTCCACAGCAGCCTGGCCCTTAACAGTAACATCCACAGCACCCTCCCCTTTAACTGTGACCTCCACAGCAGCTAGAGTGGTCACTGTCTTCACCACAGAAAGCCTGACCTCACCGGCCATGCTCCCAAACATGAAGCCACGCGCCCGGTCCCCATGAAGCCACACCCCTAAATATGAGGTTACGCCCCCGGGCTTTGTGAAGACACAGAAGAGAAGCTGTCTGAGCGTAAGCTATTTAAAGGGTGGACATGCCTGCGTCCATCAAGGCACTGCGCTGGACATCTGGCCACCCTAACATCAGCCTGCCCCTAGGGTGGCCAGAGGTCCGGTTTTAGGCTGGACAGTCCAGCTTTCAGACTCCCTGTCCTCCATCATGCGCAGGGCCTGGATGGACACAGGGATGTCCTTTTGAACAGCTCATTATCAGACAGCAGCACTGTGCAGTCTGAACATGAGCTGCAGGGAGAAAGTCACCCTCCCTCCCTCCTCTGCAGCTGACAGAAGTTGATTTTTACCTTCATTTTTGCAATCCCTGCTGACTGCGGAGTGGGAGGGGGCGTGGCCTGACCAAGTCGGGGGTGGCTTAGCGTGACCTGGCGGTGGGGCTTTTAAGTCCTTCTTTTGAGGGTGGCCTGAATTACAGGTCGATGCCATTGTAATTTATGAGGAAACACAGTGGGTAGCAGTGGAAGAAAACATCTTTTATTACTTCTGAACGGTAAATATGTAAAATATACATCATATTAGGTAATAATTGATGATGAGTTAGTCTAAAACATAAGTTATATTTATGGTAACCGGAATACCCCTTTAACAGTGTCATCCACTGCGCTCTGCCCCTTTAAAGCAGACCTACAGCAGTGAAGGAAAATGGCTGGGTTGTTATGGAAACCTGGTGTGAAACTGTCTGTATGTGTGTATGTATGAGACTAATTGCCTGCGAGCTTCTAAACATGGACTAAAGAGACTTTCTATTCTTTAAATGTCCTTTTACCATTTGAGCATGGGTTTATAAGAGGGAGAAGGCGATCACAAAGCTACTCCCACTAAGTTAAAGGCTTAAAGGGTTGTCCATCTGTTAATATTGATGACCTATCCTCCAAGCAAGCGCCACTTCCTGGTCTTCACATTATACCTCATCTCCTGTGGATGGTAGCATAGTGTAATTACAAGAACTCCCTCCATTAACTTCAATGGAGTGAGTACTTGTCATTACACTGCACTTCCGAGACTAAGTTCAGTATAATGAAGAGGAAGTGGTGCTCACATGGAGCGCTGTCTCATCTTCGAACAGCAGATGCATGGGAATCCCGGGTGTCGGATCCCCGTCGATCAGATATGGATGACCTATCCTGACGACAGTTTACCAATAATAATGGCTGGACAACCCCTTTAATATACAATAAATGCTTCCATGATGGCATCTCATACTTATGACCAATAGCCACTTTTCCTAAAATAAGTGGTACTGATGGAGTAGTTTTAAAGGCTTATCTTTAGGATAGGCCCTCAATGGTTCATAGTGTGAGTGTCTGGATTGCAGAATGAAAGAGACCCTTCATTGTTTACACATTTTCAGCAGCTCATCTGTACATGTGGCTGCAAATCAGTCCTATTGAGTGACATTAATGCAAATCCAGAGATTATTGCAACTGTACAAGGTGCATCATGTGATCACTTCTGTCAAAACTGCCGCAACAGCTGGTGCTCACCACCAACTCGGAGGCATGTCCTCTATGAAACCCACCTCACCGTTCCAGTGTTTGATTGAGAGCAAAACTATTCTGTCATTTATTTGTGAAAGGTTATCATTTTCTGAGCACTGTACTACTGCTGCTATGCCTGTGAAAATAGTGGATGGTCATACTGGGCGCCTATTTTCTTGTCTTGTAAAGGAACAGATTCTTTATAGTATTGGGGCAGGGAGAACATGAGGAACTCCCACCAAGAGACTGATTAAAATCCTTTGCTAGTTCATAAGAATTACTGGCCAATGGGTAGGTTTCAGTGCCTTTAGTATGGGAGAACATCATGCTCCTGGTACCTGATCTTCTGTAGCTAAACTTATGACAATTGACAATTCTAAGGAAAGCCTTCAAGTGGAACACTGAAAAAAAAGACAACATACAGGTAAGTAGTCAAAAACATCAGGAAGATATTGTCAACTTTGGGCGCAAGGGCCAAGCCTGAGAAACAGATGCCTAAAGGAGCTATTGTTGGTTGGAGTGCAAACAAAAACAACATATTTCTTTACATATTTATGGATTCATATACAGTAGTTAACATATCCTGTATAAAGTTAGCTATAATCCTGTAACAAGTAGAAATTAAAAGGAATTGGCTGAATGGATGGATTTCCCATTGTTACTGCTAAGTCAATGCTTTTGATGAAAATTATTACTTCTGTTCACTTGTAATACCTGTTGCAAAATCTTCAATTTCTAATAAAACACCTAGATCTTAAAGTGATAGAGCATTCTCTAATTTCTCTTGAAAAGTAGACAGCCATGCATCTCTCTATAGTGATTAGTTGCAGAAAGATGAAAGGTGGGAGTAGACTTTCCAAATATTCGCCTATAAACCATAGCCGAATCACTGAACATAAAACTTCATTCTCAATTGATGCTTATAGTACACATAAAGTAGAACACACTGGCGTAATAGGGGTCGCAGCGGTCGCCCAGAGGGCCCCCCATGCCAGTGGTACAATACTTTTCCCTTTATAAGATGCAGCGCATCTTATAAAGGGAATACTAGTAAGCGCTTCCATAATGGAAGCGCTTGCTAGTATGCAGGAGGAGGAGTAGTGAAGCGCTGGTAGTCCTGTATTGTACTTACCCCTCCTCCTGCTAGCTCCTCTCAGGGCTTGCGCTTCTGTGTCCTGACTGCCTGCAGAGTCAAGACGTACAGAGCGCACTCTGACCTGACGCTGCAGGAGGTCAGGTGACTTCAGTGCGGGCCCTGAGAAGAGGAGAGAGCGGGGAGACAGCCAGGACCTGGAGAGGCAGACCAGAAGAGGTAAGTTTATTTATTTGTTTTATAGTCTGATCTGAGGTCTGATATGGGGGCCTAAAGGGGGAGTCAGAAGGGGGAGTCTGATATGGGGGCCTAAAGTGGGGTATGATATGGGGGCCTAAAGGGGGTATGATATGGGGGCCTAAAGGGGGAGTCAGAAGGGGGGAGTCTGATATGGGGGCCTAAAGGGGGAGTCAGAAGCGGGGGGAAGTCTGATATGGGGGCTACAAGGGGGTCTGATATGGGAGCTAGAAGGTGGTCTGATATGGGGGCCACAAGGGGGCTCTGATATGGGGGCCATAAATGGGGTCTGATATGGGGACCATAAATGGGGTCTGATATGGGGCCAGAAGGAGGTCTAATATGGGGGCCAGAAGGGGGGTCTGATATGGGGACCAGAAGGGGGGCTCATATGGGGGCCAGAAGGGGGTCAGATTACGGGCCAGAAGAGACTGAAGGGGGGTCTGATTGGGGGTCTGATTAGGGGCCTGAAGAGTCTGAAGGGGTTCTGATTAGGGCCTGAAGGGGGTCTGACTGGGGGTCTGAAGTGTCTGACTGGGGGTCTAGAGATGTTTTAATGGGGGTCTGGAAGTCTAATGGGGGTCTGATTGGGGGTCTGGAGGTCTAATGGGGGTCAGATATGGGGGTTTATAGGTCTAATAGGCATCTTATATGGGTGTCTGGAGATGGGGGGGTCTCATCTGGGGTTTGATATGGGGAAAGGTATTGTTTTTCTGTGTGGTACCAGTATTTTCAGGGAGACTGTCTCTGCAGTATAGTACTGGGGGGGGACAGGATGGGGTGTTGAGAAGGTGAGAGGATGATGGAAAAGTAGGAAAGTAAGATGTCTGTTTGTTAAACTCTGCAGAGACGAGGCGCGGCTGAAAGAAGTCACCATGGCGGTCTGGTCTGACAGGAGGAAAAAGAACGTCTACATCAGAGAGGAGAAGTCACTGGATATAAGAGGTACATATGTGGCGGTGTATTCTTCTGTATGCTCTGTAGCACTGTATGAAATGTATTCCAAGTATGTCTTTAAAGGGGTTGTCCGTTTTTTTTTTTTTGTACGAGCGCTGCCTTCTCTGCTTTGTTTACTGCTTATCACTGCAAATGCTACAGCGAGCAGGTGAACAGAGCAGAGAAAGCAGCTTTCATGAGCGCTGCCCTCTCTTCAAACAGCTGATCGTTGGGGGTGCCGGAAGAGTAGTAAAAAAAGGACAACCCCTTTAACAGTAGGACTGGAGGGAAGGAGTTAGGTTGAGAATTTGGCATTTGGAAGGGCGTTTCAGTATTTGCCTCAGGCAGCAGAAAAGCTAGGTGCACCAGTGCTGAGTGGCGGGGGGAGGGGGGGAGGGGAGTGTGGGGGTCAAAGCTAAACTGTTGAACCAGGGCCCATGAGCCTTTAGCTACGCCCCTGGTAGAATATACTACTTCCGTATAAACAACAAAAGGGGGGTAGTACCAATTTTGGTTACAGAACCACTACTTGACCATGGAAAGTAGGGAACATCCCCTAACTAGTAGGTAGAGGGTAGGACAGTCCCACCCTCTACCTAATGGTTAGGAGGGTGTCTGTTACTTCCCGTGGTCAAATGGTTCTGTATCCCACATTTTTGTTTGCCACTTCCCCCTTTTGTTGGTTATATATTTTATTGCACAGTATCTCACAAAAATGAGTACACCCCTCACATTTTTGTAAATATTTTATTATATCTTTTCATGGGACAACACTGAAGATATGACACTTTGATACAATGTAAAGTAGTCAGTGTATAGCTTGTATAACAGTGTAAATTTGATGTGCCCTCAAAATAACTTAACACACAGTCGTTAATGTCTAAACCACTGGCAACATAAGTGAGTACACCCCTAAATGAAAATGGTCAAATTGTGCCCAAAGTGTCAATATTTTGTGTGGCCACCATTATTTTCCAGCACTGCCTTAACTCTCTTGGGCCTGGAGTTCATTAGAGTCACTGGAATCCTCGTCCACTCCTCCATGACGACATCACGGAGCTGGTGGATGTTAGAGACCTTGCGCTCCTCCACCTTACCTTTCAGGATGCCCCACAGATGCTCAGTAGGGTTTAGGTGTGGAGACATGTTTGGTCAGTCCAGAACCTTTACCCTCAGTTTCTTAAATAAGGCAGTGGTCATCTTGGATGTGTGTTTGGAGTCGTTATCATGTTGGAATATTGCCCTGCGGCCCAGTTTCAGAAGGTAGGGGATCATGCTCTGCTTCATTATGTCACAGTACATGTTGGCATTTATGGTTCCCTCAATGAACTGTAGCTCCCCACAGTCGGCAGCACTCATGCCGCCCCAAACCATGACACTCCCAGCACCATGCTTGACTGTAGGTGTACTCCTCACTTGGTTGCCACCACATATGCTTGACACCATCTGAACCAAATAAATTTATCACATCAGACCACAGGACATGGTTCCAGTAATCCATGTCCT
Organism: Rhinella marina; assembly: GCA_900303285.1. Taxonomy (NCBI): domain Eukaryota; kingdom Metazoa; phylum Chordata; class Amphibia; order Anura; family Bufonidae; genus Rhinella; species Rhinella marina. The sequence continues at coordinate 142,652 of ONZH01016344.1, forward strand.
TAGTCTGCTTGCCTTCAGCAAACTGTTTGCAGGCTTTGTTGTGCATCATCTTTAGAAGAGGCTTCCTTCTGGGACGACAGCCATGCAGACCAATTTGATGCAGTGTGCGGCGTATGGTCTGAGCACTGTCAGACTGGCTCCCCACCTCTTTAACCTCTGCAGTAATGCTGGCAGGACTCATACAACCTCCGGATATGACGCTGAGCATGTGCACTCAACTTCTTTGATCCACCATGGCAAGGCTTGTTCTGAGTGAAACCTGTCTTGTTAAACCGCCATATGATCTTGGCCACCGTGCTACAGCTCAGTTTCAGGATGTTGGTAATCTTCTTATAGCCTCGGCCATCTTTATGTAGAGCAACAATTATTTTTTTCAGATCCTCTGAGAGTTCTTTGCCATGAGGTGCCATGTTGAACTTCTAGTGACCAGTATGAGAGAGTGTGATATCGAAAACACCAAATTTAACACACTTGCTCCACATTCACACCTGAGACCTTGTAACACTAACGAGTCACATGAGGGAGAAATGGCTAATTGGGCACAATTTGACCATTTTCACTAAGGGGTATACTCATTTTTGTCACAAGTGGTTTAGACATTAATAGCAGTGTGTTGAGTTATTTTGAGGGCATACCAAATGTTATACTGTATACCACTGTTATACAAGCTGTACACTGACTACTTTACATTGTATCAACGTGTCATATCTTCAGTGTTGTCCCATGAAAAGATAGAATAAAATAGTTACAAAAATGTGAGGGGTGTACTTTTGTGAGCTACTGTATGTGTAATATAAGAATCAATTAAAAGTGTAGTTTTATGTTCAGTAATTAGGTTTGAATAATTTATATTATATTCATTACACAGAGTGATCTATTTTAAACATTTATTTCTTTTTAAGTTGCAAATTTTGGCTTATAGCTAATTAAAACCCAAAAGTTAGTTTCTCAAAACATGTTAATATTGTTAAAAACTCCAATATTGTAAACTCATGCTGTCACCCTCTAATCAGCTAATCAACACAAAACACCTGCAATGGTTCCTTAAGCCTTTAAATAGTCCCTCAGTCTGGTTCAGTAGGCTACACAATCATGGGGAAGACTGCTGACTTGACAGTTGTCCAGAAGGACATAATCTAGGTGGATTGATTGCAGAGGGAGGTGTTAGCGAAAAATAAACATACATTACAAAAATAATCCAGCACTGTCCCAATTTGATGCAAAAGTGAAAAACTTATTTCACTCCTAATTAGGGATGAGCGAACTTTTGAAAAGTTCGGTTCGGTTCGCTTCGGCGAACTTTCTTGAAGTTCGGATTCGTACGAACCGAACCTAAAACGAACCTTGCTATAACGGCTGAATAATTGCTTCTACAATAATGGAAGTCAGATAGGGTACAGTTTCGTTTACTTGCAGTTGCTATTACAATGAAAAAAGTGGAAAAAATCCAAGTGACTTCAACAACGGCGACGCAAAATATACGCATATTTGAGAATCTACACTAATACGTACGCTAATGCGAACATTCCCGCACAAATAACGAACATACAGTCTAGCGTTGTCAAAGGTACGCTACTTAACTAAATATGTACGCATTTGCGTACTCATACACTGCATCTACGAACATTCCTACTCAAGTAACGAACATACAGTCTAGCGTTGTCAAAGGTACGCTACTTAACTGAATGAATATGTACGCATTAGCGTACGCATACACTGCGTCTGCGAACATTCCTACTCAAGTAACGAACATACAGTCTAGCGTTGTCAAAAGTACGCTACTTAACTAAATGAATGCGTACGCATACACTGCGTCTGCGAACATTCCTACTCAAGTAACGAACATACAGTGTAGCGTTGTCAATTGTACGCTACTTAACTGAATTTGTACGCATTAGCGTACATTCTCAATAAATATGCGTATATTTTGCGTCGCCGTTATTTTAACCAGATTCGTTACGGACTTTCTCAAAATTCGGTTCAGTGACGAACCGAACTTTTGGGAAAGTTCGTAACGAATCTGGTTCGTTACGGTTCGGTTCGCTCATCCCTACTCCTAATAACTCCATATGCCCATGTAAATAGGCCTTTATATATTCCTGGAAAAGATATATTCAAGAATACATGACAGAGTACCCGAAACGTGGCTTATGGTGCTAATTTGTACCATGGGTTCCTGGAATGCCCATTGATAATAGCTTTTTGGAAAGAAGTATTGTCTCTTTTGAATCAAAACATGGTAGCAGAATACAATGGGGCCCATGGTTATATGTTCAGTGGCTCCAGCCTCAGTTCCATCTTAGGTCATAGTTCATATAGTAATGTTGGCAGCTAGGAGGTCCATACTAAAAAGTTGGATTCTCCCAACCACTACATATGGAGCAGGAATCAATTTAGAAAATTTGGAGGCAGAAAGGATATAAGGGAAGCAAGCAGAAATGTTTTTATAAACACTAGGTGTTATATAGAGAAGGTAATTATAGAACAAGATTGCTGTCACTCATACTGTTTGGCTTTGTATACGGCCATATAATTTCGGTATGTCAAGTAAGCCCCTGAGGAGCCTGTGCACAGGATGGGAGTGGTAGTGGCCCTGATAAGATGATTTGTCATGGTGTACTCCATCAAGCTGTTGCTTCCTGGGGATAAATGCAGTGAAAAGGTCTTAAAAGGAATCAGGCCAGAAGTAGAAAAATAAAAGTCGTTTTTTTTAGTGCAAAATAGGAATTGTAGTACATCCAACAGTAGTTGTATATAGTGTGGTTTCTCTTCCCAGATGATGAGGTATGGTGGCTGGCAAAGGGGCAGATAATGGCACCTCTAGTATGCTTATTGTCTGATGTCTCTCTCCTGAACTTCTAGCTAACAGCTAAGGATGGCAATTGTGGCTGTAGGTGTCCACTGGGTGAAAATACAGGTTTTTATAAGGTGGTCTGGCCTGGGTGTAATCTAGGTGATGGGTTTCTTTGCCCTGCAGCAGGATCTGTATAACTGTTGTTGCTGTTCACTCTGCTGTCTGTAAAAGCTATAGCTTTTCTTATATCTGGAGTTTTTAGTATTCTTGCAGTCTCTCTGGAGAAGTGACTCACACAGAAAAACTGGAACAAGAACCAGTCCACAAAACCATTAGAGTAGGAGATCTAGCATGTGCCTCCTCACTTTCCTGGCTAAGACTTTCCTTCCTGCCAGGAAGCAGTACCAGCTCACTCCCACCAAGAGGGAAGGAAAGGGATGGTTAGTCTCATTCCTAATGCCAACCAATGCCAACCATGCCTTATCTGCTCATGTCCAGGATATACAGGAACATAGTAAAAACATATCAAGCAAAACAATTTGCAGATACATCCAAGTCTGGGGTACTGCATATGTAATCAAACAGAAAAATAAAGAGGAAATAAAACAATGATTAGGGCTGTCTATGGACTTGAGTGAGGAAGGATGAGGTCCAAGACCAAAAGGGGGTGAAGGAGGAAAGGATATATAAACAATGTTGTACTGTTATATGGAAGTGTGATATGATTTGTAAGAAGTTAATAAAATAACAGTTAAAAAACAGATTATTGGAGACCATACAAATGGACAAATATTAAGGTCTGATATTTTACTGGGCAATAATCTTACAATTATCTCTGTGCTTATAGTAGCCTATGATTGATGTGCCTTATGAGTGATTAAACGAGTTTTTATTCATATTTATAAACCAAAAATGACCTATCCAAGCATTAGTCTAACAGACATATGGGAACTGTTATCACATTTCTAGTTTCTCAAACTTCTTTTATTTTTTAACATTGCCAACCCCCTCCCCTGAGATTTTGTAACTACAGTACGTACAGTACTTGAGTTTGGACATGTATCCACACTTGCAAACACACACACTCTTGATTTTATACTAAGGAGCAGTTCTTAGTAAGCTAGGCATGTTGGCGAACCTGGTGTGGAATAAAAAATTATGTTTAGACATGCATCAGCAGAGAAGACTGACAGTTGACATTTAGTCGCTGCAAACAGCTAATTACTCATAGTACATGTTATTATTAGATGCATAGTATACTGACTATTATGTGCGTTGTGGAGATTACAATGAAAACAAGAGAAGAGAGTAGAAACATAAAAATACAAAGGAAGGTATTGTAAGTAGTCGTAGATAAAATCTCTGCTTATGTCTTGATTAGAGATGAGCGAAGTTCTTAAAAATTTGATTTGGCTGCTGACGAATTTTACAAAAAAAATTTGCTTTCTGACAAATTACTTTGTCACGAAGCGCATTTCTTTGTAAGTAGTGGTCGTAATGACAGCGAACGGCGATTGCTCCGCCCACTCTCATTGAACCCCTTTGATGCTGTGTTCATAACTGATTGCGACATCTGAGATTAGTATTAAGGCCTTTCAGGGCTTAATAATTAAAAAAAAAATAATAATTGTACTTATCTTATCCATTTGAATGCAAAGAGGCAGCCTTGACCATCTTGCTTGAAGATCCAGCTCGAAATCTCGCACAGTGCATGATAACATCATACGTCACAGCGCACAAGATTTCATGTGGGATCTTTAAGCAAGATGGCTGCGGCGGCCCCTACATGTTCAAATGGATGAGGTGAGTATGATTTTTTTTTTTACCTCCATTTCAGTGAAAATTGATTTGTTACCACGAAGCACAAGGACATTCAGCTTTGCTGCGAATGGCTAAACACTAGTATTGATCAATACTTCATTGCATAAATGTACAAAAAATAGCTATAAGTAGCAATATTTGATTCACATAGGATTTGTGTTTCATATTTTCTCCATTCTCTCTTTTGGACCTAGACAATGCTGCGTTTAGGGTGACAGTGACAGCATTTTTATATGTTATTCTCTCTATTGCAGTTAATGTGAGTAACAGATACTGCGAGTGCATGTCCACAGATGTTTAAACACTCTGACAGCAGTTTTAACCCCTCCAAGCTGCTGCCAGTGCTAGACAGGATTGTAAACCAGTTAAAATATCAGTATTCATACTCATATTGCCATGTAGCTCGGGCCTTAAGTAATGAAGCTGTGTATCTGACATTGGAGAAGCAGTAAGGCACGGACTGTTTCTAAAGACCTGAACAGACTCCAGCATAATTAGAGACAGTACCATCAGAGCATATTCCAATACATTCCAGTTAAAAACTGCAAATCATTAAAAAAAAGTTCAAAAATCTAAAAACAAAGATATTAACTAAAAAAACAAAAGTAAATAAAATTAAATTCACAAACATATAAAAACTTGAGAAAAAAAACAATTGTTAAATAAAACATTTTAAATAATGAATTAATATTTGGTATCCCTGTATCTGCAACAACCCATGTTGTACATCTAATGTGTTATTTGTGATGAATGGTGAGCAACTTAAAAAAAAAAAAAAAAGTGTCCACAAATTACACTTTGGTAAATGAGATATACAAGTCAGATCTCCTTCTAAAAGGACGAAACAATATTGGTCTGGGAGAGACGTGCAAACCAGATTTGTTTCCAAAAGAACAAGAAAAGTCTCACACCAGCTGAAGAAACATTTGAAAGGCCTTTGCCAACGCCTGAGTGGAGATTCTTTCTCATTCTGGAGACTGCATAGTACACATGATAAGTATTATATGCCAGGCAACATTACTCTCTGGGGAAAAATACATGCAAAATTTGCATATTTTAATTCTGAGTATCTAGCAAGATACTTACCTCTTTTAATTTTTAATTAATTTTATCAGGAAAGCTAATTTGTATACCTTTGGGTTTCTGAGAAAGATGTTTTCCTTTCGAAAAGAAAAGAACACTAAGTCTATCTGATGTCTAATAATGGTGGTCTCCCTAATGAGGAAGAGCACCCCAAGAGTATCCCAAAGACCACTCAGCTAACCAGGGCAATTTTCTCTTGACTTACTCAGTACTTATAATCAATACTAAAGTGTCTGTGTACATACGGAATAATACTATATCTGATCATTAAAGTATGACTTTTATCTGGTATTTTTTAGCAATTTTCTCCTATGTATGCTGAATGTGTCGTTTAGAGCTGTCCAACTGCATACAGAAAGTAGAGGAGAATCTGCTTCAGCTTTCTCTTAAAAAGCCTCTGTCAGCATGATCAACCCTATTAAACCAGGCATACTGTCTGGTAGGACTGATCATGCTGATTATAACAATACCTTTCTTTTGTCTGTATGTTAAACAGCCACAGAGATATATTTGTTTTTATTAATATGCAAATTGGTATGTTGTAGCACCAGGGCAATGGGACTGAATCTTTGGAGCACTGCTTTTGTAAAACCCCTGTGCTCTGCATACTCCTCCCTCCCCTTAATTGAAAGGGTTAGATATCAGCATGCTGAGAGCAGAGTTGTGTCCTAGCATGTACATATCATATACACTACTTACTATAGACTTACCATGTTAAGTATATAGGTTTTCTATGCATAGAAAGCTAATACATACTACTCGCTGATTCACAGGCACAGTATATGATTATAAAGAAACCAGTAATATATTTTAGCTTTCTAAGTATAGCATTATCTCAATATGATAAGGCTATGGTATGGAAATAAATGGTCAGCATTGCATGAGGATGTCCCAGGATCAAATCGCAGGGCAGACTTCTAGGATTTTTTATTTAGCTATTTTTCCCCTCATTTAACCCATGATAAAAGGGTATGGCCTGACTATATTGAGAATACAGATTTTCTATGCTTAGAATGCTAATACACGTGTAAAATGTGTGATTATAAAGACATAAGTAATACATATTAGCTTTCTAAGCATAAAAAACTCTGTTCTCAATATAGCAAGTCTATAGCATTTTATTATGGGTTAAATGAGGGAGACAAAAAAAATCTAGAATTCTGTTTTGGGATATCCAAATGCAAGGCTGACTATTTAGTTCGGGGCTACAGCCATATCATACTGAGAAATGTGGTTTTAATTAGAAAGCTAATATATGTTACTGGTTTATTTTCAATTATATATTGTGCTTATGAATAAACCAGTAATATGTACAGTGGTATGCAAAAGTTTGTGCACCCCTGTGAGCAGTTAAGCAAGTTGAAGATTAAATTATTTCCAAAAGGCATAAAGTTAAAGTTGAAACACATTTCAACATTTTAAGCAAAATAAATATATTGTTTTGGCTATGTACAATTATAAAGTGAAAAAAGAAAAGAAGTACCTTGCAAAAGTATGAGAACCCAAGGAGATTTCAGTGCTCAGACCACTTTGACCGACGTCTCAGACCTTAAATAGCCTCTTAAGATTAAGGCTCTTTTACAATCATCCTTAGAAAAGGCCAGGTGACAGAAAACCCTGAGATTGTAACAATTGACCTTAGGTCCCATAGATTTTCTAGATGCATCCGGGTGCAAGAACACTCTTTTAAGGTTTTGACCAGATGGTACAACTATCATAAAAAGCTTTTCCAATTGGGTCTTGCCACATCAGACCTTTGTTGGAGATGCCAACAAGAATCTGGCACATTACTACATATCTTCTGGTCTTGCCCATTCATTCAAAGGTTCTGGCAACAGATAGAACAATATATTAATAAAATGTTACACCAAGATTAGATTATCTCCAGAATCGACTCTCTTTTGGCTGCCAACTGCCTCTTGGTCTCCAGCTGCACACAACCTTCCCACGCTTCTAGTACAGGCAGCTTGACTATTGATACCCCTTAAATGGCTTAGCAAAGACCCACCATCTCTCGATCTTTGGTTTAACAAATTAGTCCAACTCTATAGACTAGAAGAACTAGCGAGACGGGCCTCAAAAATCTGGCAGCCGTGGAGACATTTTAGACTATCTCAAGGGACCTAGAGATCCACTGTTTTTCGCATACAGACATGTGTATATAGGTCATTGTGTAACTCAACTCACCTACTGTAACCCCATTAAGGGAAGCAATCCCCACTGTACCTTTCACACATCTGCTATATATGGGAAAAGAAGACCACTCTGTATTGGACCTGCTCAAGATTTACCTTCTCATTGTTTTTGACTATGCCTTAGATGTACTTACCTCTGTATGTAATTGTAACAAGCCTGTACATGACACAAATGACAATTATAATGTTTTTATACTTCATGGAGAGCTTGCTCCCCTGTTGAACAATGTTTATCTTTTTGTAAAAGCATTGCAATCTTTTAATAACTTTAATAAAAAGATTAAAAAAAAAGAAAAGGCCTGGTGATGCAAATTTCAAAAAAACAGCAGCCATAGGCTTTTCTAAACAGCTCACTAACACTCCAAAATTGAAAATGGTTGAGGCTCACAAAGCAGGAAAAGACTATTAGAAGTTAGCAAAATATTTTCAGGTTGCTATTTCCTCAGTTTGAAATGTAATTAAGAAATGGCAGTTAGAAGGAACAGTGGAGGTCAAGAGAAGGTCTGGAAGACTAAGAAAAATTTTAGTGACAGCTGCTTTTGGGATTGATAGAAAGGCAAATCAGAACCCCTCTTAACTGCAAAAGACAGTCAGAAAGATTTATCAGAATCTAGAGTTGTTGTACATTGTTCTACTGTTCAGCGACACCTACACAAATATAGCCTTAATTGAAGAGTCATCAGAAGAAAACCTCTCTGGCATGCTCACCACAAAATACAGCTAAACAAGCCTGATGAATTTCGTAAACAAGTCCTGTGGACCAATGAGCTTACAATAGAACTTTTTGGTCACACTGAGAAAAAGTATCTTTGGAGAAAAAAAGAATACAGAATTTTATGAAAAGAACAGCTCTCCAACCATTAAGCATGGGGTGGATCAATCATGTTTTGAAGTTGTGTTGCAGCCTGCGGCACAGGGAAAATTTCATGGGTAGAGGGAAAATTGATTCAATGAAATCCCAGCAAATTCTGGAACCAAATATAACACCAATTCTAAAAAAGCTGAAGATGAAATGAAGATGGCTTCTACAAATGTATAAATACAAATACACATCAAAATCAACAACAGACTATCTCAAAAGGCACAAGCTGAAGGTTTTACTGTGGCCCTCACAGTCCTCTGATCTGAACATCTGTGGATAGAACTCAAAAGAGCAGTGCATTTAAGATGGCCCAGTACTAGATGAAATTTGCAAGGAAGAATGGATAAAAATCCCTCAAACAAGAATTGAAATACTGTTGGCTGGCTTCAAAAGGTGTTTACAAACTATGATACTTGTCTAAGAGGGTGCTACTAGGTACCAACCATGAAGGGTGCACAAAATTTTGCTTCGGGCCCTCTTATTTTTTTATTATTTTGAAAATGTAAAAGATGAAAAGAAAAAAATGTTTTTGCTTAAAATACAAAATGAATGTGTCATCTTTAACTGTATGCCTTTTAGAGATAATTTCATCTTCAACTTGCTTAACTGTTCACAGTAACAGTGATTTTGACCAAGGGTGCCCAAACTTTTTCTTGCCACTGTATTAGCTTTCTAAGCACAGAAAGCCTCTGTTCTCAACATGGTAAGGCTATAATAAGTATTGTATATGATATTTACATGCTAGGACACAGCACTGCCCTCAGCATACTGATGCCCAGTCCTATCAATCAAATGGAGAAGAGTGTGCAGAGCACAGGGGTATTACAAAAGCAGTGCTCTAAGGGTTCAGCCCCATTCCCTTGTGCAACAACATGCTCACTTGCATATGAATACAAAATGCAGATATGTCTGCAGATATTTAACATACAGACAAAAGAAAGGTATCATTTTAATCAATATGATTAACCTTGTCAGACAGTTTGCCAGGTGCAATAGGGTTGATCTTGCTAACAAAGGCTCTTTAATCACTCAGAAGCATTCCCAGGATCATACAAGACATTACAAAAAAGATATTGACATGTATGGTTGTGAATAAAGCACTTGGGCTGAGATGTAAACTTCTGATTTAGCTGCAGCAGTCTATCTTGCTCACTTTTTCCCAGTTTATTTTTTCACTTTTTCCCTTGCTCACAGTTCATGCTCACTTTTTCCCACTCCCCTCTCAATAGAATCATATTGCCATGTGTAGTCTGATCCTTCTGTGATCTACTTTATCTTGTACAGATTCAAATTAAATTGTCAAAGAAAAAGCAATTAGCAAGATGTTCATGTGGAAGGAAAGGGGGGATGGTTAAACAGCTGATAACATGAGAAGAGAAGTAGGCAGTTCTCTCTGATAAGATATATTACAAAATTATGGTTGCTTGTACTACTGATTTATGTGAAGGTGTATGAAAAGGTATTTACCAACTAAAGAAGGAGCCTAAAGAAAGGAAAAATTGCATTGGCATATGGAGTCTGATCCTTCTGTTAGCTGCTTTGTCCTGTACAGACTCAAATTAAATTTCCAAAGGAAAAATGTGAAGAATGTGCCATTTGCTGTAAACTAGCAGATGGAGTAATCTCCACAGGGATCCTGCCTTCAAAGCATGCCACATGTGTACAATTCACACCTCATCCAGCCAGCACGGTGGCAAAGTCATCCTCCAGGAAAAACCCTTAGCAGGGGGCGTCAGCTTGATAGCCAGATCACTGAATTCCCAGACACCTCGGAACCGGGAAATTTAAAAGGAATTATGAATTGCCCGTCCATCACAGGCATAAACCAGTTATATATTTGTTACACAGAGGCCAAGGCGTATATGCCTGTGGTCATAGGTTAGCGATCACATGTCTGGAAGCGGAGATATGAAGATCTCCAAGCAGGAACCTGATAAATGTGTCTTGTTTGGTCTCCATCTGTAGCCGGAACCCAGGCGGATTCCATTGGTACCAGAACCATTTCCCTGTGACCTTCTGGTCTGGAGCTATGGGCCGTAATGGTTTTTGTGGGTCTTTTGGCTACCAGGTCCAGGAAGGGAGGGTGAACTCCTCCCAGAGGGAGGGAGGGGAGCGGCCGGCTACAGGTGAAAAAGCCACACAGGACAGAGGGACAATGAACAAGCTGCTGATATCACTGCTCCCTATGTGACAGCCAGGCCTTAAAGCAACCCCAGGACTTATCATAATCCATTGGACTACTCATCCACCTGGTAACTGACTATTGCTCTGTTTAACTCTTTTTGCACCATATCACCTGTATTTGCACATCAGACCACTGTATATATTCTATGTATATCATGTTATATCTAGTGTGCCATTAAGGCAATTAAATATACAGTATAATTTAATCTTGTGCTGTTCTTGTATCTCGATCACGGATCCCCATGTCCCTAGGGAGGCGTAACGCCACGTCTTGGTAACTAGTGACATAACCGCACCGCATAGGCTCTCAATGTAGTTGACGTCAGGTGGTCTGCGAGGTGCGGGTTTCGTCCCAAAAAGCAATTAGCAAGTTCTGTGTGTGGGAGGAAAGGGGGATGGGTAAACAGCTGATAACATGAGAACTTGAGAAGTAGGCATTTCTTTCTGATAATATATATTACAAAATTGCTTATTTTACTACTGATTTATGTGAAGGTGTGTGAAAAGTTAGTGACCCTTTAAAGAACCCTACAGAAAGGAAAAACTGATTTAAAAGTGCAGTTTACAAGTCTTACAATGATCAGAAATAGGTTTCTGACTACAGATGACCAAATTGATTCTAAAATTTAGGAATTCAACTAGAACTTTCAAAAAAGTTTAGGTTCAAAAGAATTCAGATTTGTTGTGATTCATTTTGGGACAATCGAGAGAGAGTGGAAGAGAGGAGTAGATAGAGAAGATTCCAGGTAATTGGGGCACTTGCTATTCAGGTCATATTTATTCTGAAATTTGCTCATCCCTATTCTTTAATGAATTCACATGCTGCATCATTCCTATTAACTAATAAATTTCAGGTTGTAATAAGCTGTCTTCACATTGGAGCACTGATTATCTAGTAGAATGGGTGGTTGAATTACCCATTAACAGTCATTAGATGGCAGCAAACTGTAGGAAGATTCTATTCTAGGCCAAATTAAGTATTTCAGAGAATGGACTGTAGTTAAGTCAACCATCAGTGAAGAAATTCTCAACCCAGCTGCCATAATCATAATGCTACTCCCATGAGATCTAAGCAGTCACTTGGTTGAACGTATACCTAGTTATACATTTTACCTTTGTGAAAATCATACATTATGTTTAGAGAAGCAGGTTTTTAAGATAAAGATAACTAGCCATATTGATTCATAAAGTTGTCCTCCAAGATTTCTGTTACTTGACATCATGCAGCCCATGTATAGAAAAGAGGCTTCTGCAAGCTGAAACCTCACACCTGAGAACCATTTTGTAATGTTATGAGTAGTGTTGAGCGAATCGAAGTATCCAAAGTGGACTTCGATCCGAATTTGATTCTCCATGAAGCTGAATTCCCTTATGCGTCGTTGTAACTAATTGATTTTCCCTGAAATGGCAGTAAAAATTAAAAAAAATCATACTCACCTCATCCATTTGAGCACGAAGAGGCTGCAGCAGCCATCTTGCTTGAAACTCCCATATGAAAACTCCTGCACGGTGATGTATGACGTCACCACGACGGCCAGTGCGATGACATCATCACACACCATGCGAGATATCGGGCTGGATTTTCAAACAAGATGGCCACAACAACCTCTTCGTGTTTAAATGGATAAGGTAAGTACAGTTTAATTTTTTTTAAACTGATCAAGCCCTGAAAGGCCTAAATATTTATCTCAGATGCTGTGATCAGCGATGAATGCAGCATCTGAGGGGTTTATTGACAGGGGGTGGCGCAATCTCCGTTCCACGTCATTGTGCTTGCTACTTATAAAAAAATGCACTTTGTGATGAAGTCATTCATGGCAAAAAAAAATAATTTTTGTAAAATTTGGCGAAGTAACCAAATCTAATTTTTAAGAACATCGCTCATCTCTAGTTATGAGCTTTACAAAATAGGGTTCATTCACACATTCAGGTTTTTTTGGTGCAGTTTTTGAAGTCAAAGCCAGACCAGAATACTGCTGTATGGCCATCACAACTGTGTGATGATGGTTATGTGTGGAATGGCACATTCAAATAAATAATAATATAATTAATTGTATAATATACAGTGATGCAAATGCAAACAGAACTTCCATTTGATTACGTCACATAGCTTCCACTATGTACTTTATTTTGTACAAGTTCCCTTTTCAGTTCATATCATAGTAACACAATTTGGCCACTGAGGGGAGCTGTAGCATTAATTTCTGATGTTTTTCTCAGGAGTACAATGGTTTTGAGTGCAAAGCTGTAACAATGTGTCTTATGAAAGTAGATAGAAAGGTATTTTTTTATATTATATAATACTTGAACTCCAAAGCTTATTGCTGATCTCAGCTAACTCCAATATAAATTAGGGCTCATGTACACGAACATATTTTCTTTCAGCGTCCATTCTGGGTTTTTTTGTGGACCATATGTGGAACCATTCATTTCGATGGGTCCCCCCAAAAAAACAGAAGTTACTCTGTGTGCATTCCATTTTTGTATGTGCAAATTAATGTCCTATTATTGTCCTATTATAGTCCGCATTATGGACAAGGATTGTACTATTCTGTTAGGGGCCAGCTGTTCCGTTCTGCAAAAGTCGGAATGCACACGGACGTCATCCGTATTTTTTGTGGATCCGTTTTTGCAGACCGCAAAATACATACGGTCGTGTGCATGAGCCCTTAGATAAAGAGTAGGAATCATAGAGGTCAGTCAGACATTTGGTATACATAAGGGGTGGCCAGGCATTGAACATATCCCCTTCTTAAGTCCTCAGAGTTTTTTTAGTCACCATTGATTCCTCTTCAATGGTTGGGACATGAGGTTCTCAACATTATTGTGTTGGACAGGGTTGGATTAGGCCATGAGAGGACAAGAGGACTCACCTGTGGGGTTAGGATTTGTAGTAATAATATGACTCATGAATAGCAGGTAGCTAATCGAACTCTCTGAAGTGGAATTCAATCTGAATTTCAGGGAAAATTAGATTGGCCTAGAAACTGAATTTCCTTGTGCTTCGTGGTAATGAATCGATTTTCACCTGAAATGGGGTAAAAGACAAAAAAATCCTGCTTACTGCATCCATTTGAGCATGAAGAGCCAGCCGCCACCATCTTGATTTAAGATCCATTGTGAAATCCCATGTGCGCTGACGTATGACTTCACCACGCCGGCCAACATGATGGTGTCATCATTGCCCGCACAAGATTTCATGCTAGATGTCCGTGGCTGGTTCTTCACAATCAAATGGATGATTCTATTCATTTATTTTTTTAATTTTACATTGTATTATTGTTTTCAGATGCTGCAATCAGCTATGAACATGGCATCTGAGGGGTACAATGACGGGAAGTGGCACAATCTGCAATTCCTGTCATTCCACCCACTACTTACAAAGAAATGTGCTTTGTGATAAAGTAATTCATCATGAAGAAAATTTTTTGTAATATTCAACGAAGCAGTCAAATGAAATTTTGCAAAACTTCGCTCATCTCTAATTATAACATTTTTGGGATGGTGGGACCACTAAAGCAGTCATTTCCAAGGTATTTCAGTTCAGCTTTGGTGCTTGTTCTCAAAGTTAGGCTGACCATTCACTGCAATTAGGGATGAGCGAACCGAACCGTAACAAACCAGATTAGTTACGAACTTTCCCAAAAGTTCGGTTCGTCACCGAACCGAATTTTGAGAAAGTTCGTAACGAATCTGGTTAAAATAACGGCGACGCAAAATATACGCATATTTATTGAGAATGTACGCTAATGCGTACGCTAATGCGTTAGAATTCATAAAATGCGTACACATTAGCGAACATTCTCAAATATGCGTATATTTAGGGTATGGAATATGCCGTATTCCTTACCCTAAATATACGCATATTTGAGAATGTTCACTAATGTGTACACACATTAGCGTACGCATTAGTGTACATTCTCAAATATGCGTATATTTTGCGTCGCAGTTATTTTGAGCGAACAGAACCGTAACGAACCAGATTCGTAACGAATCTGGTAAAAAAAAAAAACAGCGACGCAAAACTGTACTTTTTTCACAGAATAGACCAGGATACAAGGGATTATTACTCCTATAATCCCTTGTATCCTTGTTTTCTGTGAAAAAAAAGATGTGTGACGTCACCCACACAGACCAGGAAGTGCCTGAGCGCGCCAACATTTTGTCAGTGCTTCTTCAGACATCCAAGAGAAAGGAGCTCAATAGATAGAGAGGGAAAAGAGATAGCTAGATAGATCGATAGATCGATAGATAGATAGTCAAACAAGTAGATAGATACAGGGAGAGATAGAGAAGAAATAGAAAGGGTTAGTGAGAAAAGCAGGAGAGAGGAAGAGAAAGCTAGATATAGAAGTTAAGGTGATAGATAGGGAAAGAGGCTGAGAAAGCAAGAGATAGGTAGAGATAGGGAGAGGAAGTCATATAAATAAAAAAATTGTGACATCTAGGGAGAGATAGGGTGAGAAAAAAAATAGTGAGAGAAAAGAGTCAGGACAGGTAGCATTCCTGTTCCGTGACCGTACACGCTACATGTTGCTGCTCAGCTGGGTGCTGTCAACCTCGTTTAGCCACAACAAAAACAGTTAAAAAAAACCTCCAAAAAAAAGTTATAAACAAATTAAAAAAAAATAAAAAATTAAAAGTTTAAAAAAAAAGATAAAAAAAGTTATATAAAAAAAAATAAAGTTTAAAAAAGTATAAAAAAATTCATCATTAAATTTTCCCCCACACAATAAAAAAATGTCCAAGCTTGCTACTTCCAGCACTTCCCAGGTAAGGAGTGCAACAGGAGGCGGTGAGGGTAGGAGAAGTGGCAGCACCAGGCCCGGTGGCAGCCGGGGTAACAGGCATGGCAGCAGGGTGCAGCTACGCCTGACGGCCACTGGTCAAGTAAGAACCACACAGCCAGCGGTTCTAGATTGGCTTACCCAATGCTCCAGTTCCACCGCCCAAAGCTCCCAAACGAGGAGTCAAGCATCCGCTGGATCATCTGACACCACCCTTACATGGGACAGTAGTCCTCTGCCCCATCCCCTGTTATTAGAATGCCACTGTCCTTTGGGGCACCTTCTGCCAGGGAACTCTTTGCAAACCTTGATCTGCCCTTGGAGTCTCTACCACTTTTTAGTGATGAGGAGGAAGTCCACCAAAGTCAGCGAGTGGAACGTACTGAGACTCCAGAGGAGGTGTTGGCTGTAAGCAGTCAATAGAGCCAGGGAGGGGCATCCAGTGCCACACCTGATATCCTGTCCCAGCCACCGGAGGAAAGTAGCAGTGGTCCTGACTTTGATGATGATGTCGCTGATCGGACGTGGTGCCCTCAAGCAGCATTATCCTCAGCATCATCGGTGGAGGAAATAGAGGTGCCACCGACACAGCAACATCCCACTATTGCAAGCAACCAAGGCACAAGAGGGAGGGGTAGAAGAGAAGCTACCAGGCAGAGATCACCCTCTCAAAGCCTTGGTCCTGAGAGGGCACCCTCAGGCAGCAGTGGCAGTCAACAGCCAGCAAGACCCCCCCCCCGTGGCTGTCAGCAAACCACGGTCCTCAGTCGTCTGGCAGTTCTTCCGCCTGAGGACAGATAAGCATATCGCTTTGTGCCTGCTGTGCAATGAGAGGGTCAGTCGTGGTAGGGGTGATAATCTCGGGACAACATCCATGCGAAAGCATATGGAAAGGCAACACCAACAGGCCTGGAAGAACCGTGACCCCAATACCACCTCCTGTCAGGATGCACCATACACTGCAGATCCCATCATGCAGCATCCTCTCACTGGAACTCAGGGCTCATCAGCCTCAGTTGCCAGCAGCAGCACAGTGTCACTGCCATGTACACCTCTAATGAGGCAGCAATCTGTGACTGAGTCCATGGGCAGACGTCAGGTGTATTCCAGCAGCCATCCCATGGCCCAGAAACTGACCGGACACCTGGTTAAGCTGCTGGTGCTTCAGTCCCTGCCCTTCAACCTCGTGGACTCCCAGCCTTTCAGGGATTTCATGGCGTGTGCGCACCCCAGATGGTGAGTCCCCAGCCACCACTACATCTCTGGAAAAGCTGTCCCATCACTGCACAGTTATGTGCAGAAAAAGGTGGGCGACTCATTGGGACTCTCGGTGTCCAAGAGTGTGCACCTGAGTGCTGATGTCTGGTCCTCAAATTATGGGCAAGGGCAGTACATGTCTGTTACTGCCCATTGGGTCAACATCCTCCCAGAAGACCATCAGGAAGTTGGCCCATTCTTGCCACTGTCACCTCCACGGTGCTTTAGGGGGCCAGCATCGGGAAGCAGAAGTTCTGCCTCCACCACCTTGCAAACATCCGCCGCTTCTACTGCAGTCCAACCTGCCCCGGTGTCTTACCACCGATGTCAGTCCCGGTGCTCTCAGGCTGTCCTCCATTTGGTGAGCCTGGGTGAACGGAGACACAGTGGGCAGGAGCTCCTCCGGACCATCAGGGAGGAGGTAGATCAATGGCTGACCCCATGTCAACTAATGGTGGGAAGTGTGGTAGCAGACAATGGGAGGAACATTGTCTCTGCAGTGCAGCAGGGAGGGCTGAGTCATACACCTTGTATGGCACATGTGATAAACCTCATAGTGCACAGGTTTCTTCAATCATTTCCTGCACTACAAGACCTTATGAGGATGTCACGCAGAGTGTGCAAACACTTCAGCCACTCCTACACTGCAAGGAACACCCTGCTCAGGATCCAGAGACAGCGCAGTCTGCCCCAACATCGGCTAATCTGCGACGTGCCAACACGCTGGAATTCTGCCCTCCATATGCTGGACCGCCTGTACGAGCAAAGGTCAGCTGTTACAGACTACCTCATGGGGCAATCAGGCAGCTTCACGCCACATTGCGACTTCCAAGTCACACACTGGCAGATGATGCGTGAAGTCTGCCAATTGTTGATCCCTTTTGAGGACGCGACTTTGTTTGTGAGCAGGAATGACTATGGGATCAACTACATCATCCCACTCGTCCATGTTCTGGAAAGTGCGCTGAAAAGCATAATCAGCGAGGATTCCCAGGCCACCACTCCAAGGCTGAACATCGCCTAGAGCCCAGAGATGGATGAAGTGCAGATGGAGGGTGAGGAGGAGGAAGATGTCCATGCCCAGCCATTCCACACACCGCCACCTGCTTCTCTGCCTCTCAATCACAGGAGGAGATGGAGGATGAGGTGGTAGAGGAAGCGGAGGAAGATCCCAGCAGACCCTGGAACTATACCGAGGACATTGGAGAGGAGAGGCGTTCATTGTCCTTGGTGCAGATGGCAAGGTGCCTACGGGAGTGTCTGAGGAGTGACAGCCGGATTGTGGACATCCGCCAGAGGGACCAATACTGGCTGGCAACCCTGGTGGACCCTCGCTTCCGCCGCTAAATGGCTGAATTTTTTCCACCATCAGAGAGGGAGGCAAAACTGGGGTACTACCGGGACCTACTCACCAGACAGCTGATCTCTACTTACCAGCGAGATCAGTCAGGTTCCCAGACAACATCCGCTCGGGGGGAACCAGAGCGCTCCACTACCACCACCACTAGTGGAGGCGTGAGAAGTCGCTACAGCCTCCAAATGCTGATGAGCGATTTCATGCAGCCAGCTGCTGAAGAGGGGACACAACACCGGACTCATGGCGTGGACCAGCATGAGCTCACCCACCAGGTCACTGCCTACCTGAATTGTACCCTGCCCCAAAGTATCACCAACCCCGTGCAGTACTGGGCAGAGAAACTGGACATTTGGCCTCAACTGGCAGAGTTTTCTTTGGCTCTGCTGTCCTGCCCAGCCAGTAGTGTTGCATCAGAGAGGGTGCTCAGTGTGGCGGGTTACATTGTAACACCGCAAAGAACGAGGCTCTCTTGCCACAGTGTTGAGATGATGACTTTTATAAAGATGAATCGTGCCTGGATTACATCGGATTATACCACCCCCCTGCCTGATGTGAATGACATCAGTCACCCGTCTTGCATGGCAATCCGTGTGTCCAAGAAAATGACCTTAAGATCCCAAATATGTGCCCAACGTAAAAATCCGTAATTTAACTTATTAAGTAATGTTCCCCCCTTAGACCCCAAATTAAAAAAAAAAATCACCTTAAAAATTCCCTACTTAATTCGGATACATTTAAATAAACAGAACCCCATCTCCAAATTTTTATGCCCATGGTGTGTTGGCCATTTAACATCTCCACACCAGCTTAAAGCCTCACACGGGTGCACCGTCCAACCCATACCCCAAGAACAGTACCATCCCTAAAATAATCCCCACGACTATGCTTCACAAAGTGGGGATTTCACCTATTGTGAACTATAGCCATGGGGTTCTATCCCTGGCACCCGTGCCAAGGAACACTACTCACCGTTTTGTGAGCGGGTACTAACTGTTCTTGAGGTATTTTGTTGATATCATGAGAGTAGTAAAATCTCGCACCGCAAATCCCGATGGGGTTCTTCTCTGTGCGAATGATTTCACGTCTCTCATGCAGTCACGCGTGGAATAAGGCTGTCTATGGGGTATATATCACGGAGTCCTTCAACTGTGCTATAAAAAACCTTCACACTTAGTTACAGCAACAAACAGTTGCTGAAAGGCAGGTTTACTTGCCTTATTTACGGGTGCCTTTACAATGCGATGCTTTTTGGGGGTTCTCTGCTGCCTAAAATCCACAGCGCATCGTTGGCTGATTTTATGCCACCTTCAGTACTATGGGGCTGGACGCAAATACCCAGTTCAGCGCAGAACTGCGTATGTCCGGACGGCACCAAAGTACTTAACGCTGTTTGGTGAACGGTATAAAAATGCCCTGTGGATTTTACATAGCAGACCCGGAGCCACATGTGAAGCTACCCATAGGGTGAGGTTTTTTGGGAGTGACCAAAGAGAGGGCGGGAAGGTCACTCCCATACCCCATCAGGGGTTTTTCCCCTACCCACTTTAAAAGATAAGTCCAGGCAATTAATTACTTTCTGTGCCCTTACTTGACCCAGAAACTTAGGCCCCATTCACACGACCGTAAGTGAATGGGGCCGTATCTATCTGCAAAATTGCGGATAGATACAGCCCCATTCACTTCTATGGGGCCAGGAGCGGCGGCAGGGAGCTAGCACCATGCCGCGGCTCCTATTAAGAAAGTTCTATAGTTGTCTGTGCGCATGGACAACTATAGGCATTTTCAATGGGGCCGCCCGGACCACACGCCGGGCGGCCCATTAAAAATGCCTATAGTTGTCCATGCGCATGGACAACTATAGCACTTTCTTCATAGGAGCCGCGGCATGGAGCTAGCTCCCTGCCATCGCTCCCGGCCCCATAGAAGTGAATGGGGCTGTATCTATCTGCAATTTTGCGGATAGATACGGCCCCATTCACTTACAGTCGTGTGAATGGGGCCTTATAAATTGCCCG
The DNA here is from genome assembly GCA_900303285.1 of Rhinella marina. Lineage (NCBI taxonomy): Eukaryota > Metazoa > Chordata > Amphibia > Anura > Bufonidae > Rhinella > Rhinella marina. The sequence goes on from ONZH01016344.1 coordinate 163,007, forward strand.
GACTTATCCTTTAAGCCAGCTGGTGACAGCACTTAAAAAAAAACAAAAGCATACATCCATTGGGTTGGGCGCTGCACTCGGTTAGGACATCAAACTGGTGTATCAAAGATATATATATATGTCTTGACAACAGCCATAGGCCCAGATTCAACAGGTTTTACACCAGAGTAGTTGCGTCAATTAGTAAAGCGAGTGCCAGTGAGGTGTCCATTTCATGAAAATTTGACACGTATTTTTGGAAAATGGAACTGGCATAAAGCCTTCTTGAATCTGTGCCTTTTTAAATGTCCTTTCTTCACCTCATGGATTCTGTGGGTGAGGTTGTCTGTCTATTTCACTGTATCCGTATCCTACTAGACTAGCTGTAATGTTAGAGGGTTTTTTTTAACGTTGACTGTCCTGTGCTGAGCTACAAAAGATAAAGCATAAATTTAGATTCTATTTTGAAGACAGAAGTTCCACCAATTACACTTTTGAATTTAGAAGACGCCTAGGTGCCTAAGTGAAGGCGTCTATGACTGACGAGCGGTGGTGCATTAAAGGGTTAATAAACTCAGCCTGCAGCAAGGGGAAAAAATGGTTCTGCCCGCGGGGGTGTTTCTCTTGTGGACACTGTTTCTAATTACCAGCGAGAGGGTGTTTCTTTTAACCAACACCCCTGCGTCCTGGTTGGCTGAAGTGGTGGTAGCGGCTAAGGGGTTAAAAGGATGGCCCTGATAGGGGGATGGCCTCTTTCTCCAGCATCTTGACTGAAAGCTTCCCACCCTCCCTTCCCCATTATTTCATCGTTTTCTTTACTTTTTCTGATTTATTTCTGGTTTGTTTCAGTGTTTTACATTACAAGGCACATCAGAGGTCGGTTGACGATTTCAGACGGAGAAGAAGGCAGACTTGCCCACAGAACGCTGTGGGGCATAGCGCTTCAATACTCCGGGTTATGGTGTTTATGGTCAACAAGTTGAAGTTTTGGAATAAGATAAGAAAATAAAGCTGTGACCGACCCTTACCCAACTTAAGGTGTTGTGTGTTTTATTGGCCGGCTGCGAGGGTGGTTTGGTGGGGGGTTTATAGAGTTCAGTCTCGGCAGTTGCAGTGCCCGGGGTGCCGTGGTTGCTACGGGGGCGACCCTTTCTCCCTCCAGGGCCCTCTAAGGTGATTTTCCTTTATGTCCCAGGGGTAGAAGTGCAAAGGGGTATTTAAGCCACTTAAGTCTTTGGTGGGATTGTCACGGTGTTCCTACCTCGTGAGATGAACAGGCCCCAGGCGGTGGCTCCGGCTGCAGAAAATTACTAGTAGTAATAATTGAGGGTCGTCAGATGGGAATGATGCGCAGACTTTTGGGAATGGTCCAACGTAGTTTTATTGACTTAACTTTGAATGCAAATAACTCAGTTCATCCTTCAGCTTGGTGTCCAGCAAGTGCAGCTTATTGCTTATACTTGGCAGATGCTTGGAAATTCAAGTTTCAGGCTTCCTGTTCTAAGCTGAGGTTACCTCTTAAGTCTGGCTTCCCTTGAGAGTATTGGTGTGCCTTATTGCTGACTATATTACTCTGTCTTTAGGGTACAGCAGAGCTGAAGGTGCTCTGCTGTCCTGCACATGTCCTCCCCAATCAGGGTACAGGGGACAACTCCCTGACTAAACTGTCATTTCCTCCTCACTGCAGGAAGTTGGAAGAACTTAACTTCTCTCCAGCAGAGGGGGTCAGAATGGACTAAGGACCGTACCATTCTGGTAAAACTACATCCGAATCTGCCATAGTATTTACTGACACCTGCTGGTCCACCAGATACATATAAATGACATTACATACACATATAGACTATTGCGCTACTATGCTGGTACGTTCCTGCCTTGTGAGTAGGGTGTCCGATCTCTGTTATCCCCTCTCAGCAGACGAACAACCTATGTAAACTGCACTAAGCAACCATTTCTGACTGACTCTGAATATTCTGGCCACGAATACCAAAGAAAGCATGGGGGTGTCTTCACTCTGTAATCCCACCATTGTGAAATGATAAGCCCGCAAACGGAAGGGTGGCTTCATTCTGTAATCCCTTCCAAGCACCAAAGCCTGATAATGCTTTACGCTTTGTCACCTTGATGTCTATCAGTAGCTGCAAGTTATTTTTTTCCTGGAGGCGGTGCTCAAGGCCTCAGGACATAGTGAACTAGGAGGAGGAATCTACCTGTCCTACCAGAGTTCCAGTGAGAGACTATTCTCTCCTGACACATATAAGACACATCTATAGCAGCGAGGATAACCCTGAAGGAATAAGAGAAAACTGCTTGTGGCTCTGACACCTGGCTACCATGAACCGTTAGTGTGAAACGCCCTCAGAGGCAGCATATATATCTGAGGTAGAGACAAGTAAGGTGCTAACTATCTGGCTAAGTGCATGACCATACATTAAAGTGCATTGGAGGACACATTGTGGCACCTGCAAAGAAACACACACAATGGGCAATATTCTTGATCGTTGCTGAAAGTTAAAATATTAGTGCAAACATTTAAGTGCAAATATATTAAAGCATAATATAGGATATCTGTGGTTACATTCAAGTCCATCTTTTCTTCTTCTTTGGCTTGAGACTGGAACAAAGTCCCAAATTCAATTGAAATTTGTAATCCACATGGGTAATAAAATAGGTTATAAATAGCTGAAAAAGGTTTCTTGACAAACCCTTTTAAAAGTGATTTTCCAACAACCTGAAAAGGGGGTAAAAAGGATGTGGTGCGCAAACATGGCGCAACTTGGATTATTGCAGATGGGGGGAGTCCAGCCACACGTGTCCATCATGGTGGAGACTTAAAACACGGGCAACAGAACAAATTAAAACATAGCCAACAGGTTCTCACCAGTCAGGGCTCAGTCCACGGGGTGGCTCCCATTAGTCCTGTAGTTCTTTGCCAGTACTTGAGTGCGGGCTACCCTTAGTGGAAAGCCGGCACATCCTCCTCGTCGCTGCTGGAGCTGAACGACATAAGAGGGCGCTCCTGCCTCTGATAGGCCTCACGGTAGGCAGCGGCCATTCCCCAGCGTCCTCTTAAAGATAGATGTGGCACTGGTCGGGGCAGGGTCCCAGTGGTCACACTGGTGACTGTGGTAGCCATTTTGGAACGGACCCTGTAAGGCCCGGATGCTCCTGCCGGGCCCACTGGCGACCGAACCTCGGGTTGTAGAGGCTCGGCCAGAGGCCTACCCCGGGCAACAGATTGGGCTGCTGGTGCCTCCTGCATCAGGTGGTAGGTGGCCAGGGGGTTGAAAATAAATTTGCTGCCTGTAATCTGACCCACCTGGAACGCTGGCGGTGGAGGAAGCTCGGGAATGAGTTGCTCCGGCTCGCCGAGAAGAGGTCTTGCTCCTGGCTGACTGTCTCCCGCTTCATCCTCTCGTGGACAGTGAGTAAGGGTGGCGGTCGCGGAGTGATCTTCCCATTCCTCTTGAGGTGCCTCCGGCCTCGGTGGTCTGGTGATGACCTTCACCCCGGTGGCAAAGGGGCCTTGTAGGCTCTTCATAGGCGTGAATTCTACGAAGTCGCCCGCATGGAGGTTGTGTCGTGCTGGAGGGAGGTACGGCCTCTTCACGGAGCGACGATTAACGTAGAGCTCCTCAGCGGACTCCTCGTCTGTGATGAACCCCACGCCGCGGTCCACGCTAAACCAAAGCACAGTCCCGGTGCGCCTTTCGAGAGTCGGGTCACCACGTCGGGGATGTTCCAGCACCTCGACCACCCACTCTTCTACAACCCTTTTATAGTCCCACAGGGTAGTAACATTTTTAGTTACCGCAGCAGGAACGATGGGGTTCTGTCGGAGGTCGTTATGTCGGGGCTTAGGCGAGGTGGGGACTCCGGCCACTCGGTTGTGGACTTCCTCCGCAGGCCCGGCCGTCTCGACTCGGACTTTGGCCCGGACGTATGGTGGCTTCCTGAGTGCACCGCTGGTTGCGTCCATCTTCGGGACCACGTGTGCGGCCTCGCTTGCAGAATCTCCAGCTGCTATCACCGGTAGATGAGGCACTTCGGGGTTCGGCACCAGCTGTGCCTTGCGGATCAGTTGGTCCAGGCGAACCTCCGCTGGTCTAGGTGTAGGCTCATATGGGTCGGTGCCCCAGACCATATCCCCCCAACTAGGGCCGCGCTGACGGGACGCCATGTTGTTGTCTCTCTCTTTCTTCGCATACACCGGAGATGAAGGAGGAGCTAAGGGGGTGGAGTGTTCGCTCTCAATGCTCCCCCCAGCAAGTTCCTGGCGGGCTGGATTAGATTTTCCCGCGCTACAGGGGGCCGTGCCATGGTTTTCACGCTCTTGAGGGGACGGTTTCTTTGCTTCAGCATGAAGAAGCTGCGCCACTAGTGAGAAAATGGCGTTGTTAACTCTTCTGGTGCCGGCGCGCAGCGTTTTGCGCCGTCTGCACCGCAGCAACTGTGTCAAAGTCATTTTTCAGTAGACATCTGTCAGGTTTTCTGACTAATTCTTTGGCCTTGTAGATAAAAGGCTATTAGTTTAAAGTCTGTTTTAGGGATGGTTGAGCTGTGGCCTTAACGGTACAGGCACTTCAGACTCATCCTGTTCGTGACGCTAATGCGTACATATTCAGTTAAGTAGCGTACTTTTGACAACGCTACACTGTATGTTCGTTACTTGAGTAGGAATGTTCGCAGACGCAGTGTATGCATACGCTAATGCGTACATATTCAGTTAAGTGGCGTACCTTTGACAACGCTACACTGTATGTTCGTTACTTGAGTAGGAATGTTCGCAGACGCAGTGTATTTGTACGCTAATGCGTACATATTCAGTTAAGTAGCGTACCTTTGACAACGCTACACTGTATGTTTGTTACTTGAGTAGGAATGTTCGCATTAGTGTACGCATTAGTTTAAATTCTCAAATATGCGTATATATTGCGTCGCCGTTGTTGAAGTCACTTTGATTTTTTCAACTTTTTTCATTGTAATAGCAACTGCAAGTAAACGAAACTATACCCTACCAGACTCACATTATTGTTGCAGCAATTATTCAGCCGTTATAGCAAGGTTCGTTTTAGGTTCGGTTCGTACGAATCCGAACTTCGCGAAAATTCTCTGAACCGAACTTTTCAAAAGTTCGCTCATCCCTAACTGCAATGCCTGCACGTGTCAACATGGACTATTAAGGGTGTGTGGTCGAAATCCAAATTTGGAGAAACTACACAGATCAGGGACAAGAAAAGCATAAGGAGATGGCCATTATTTGAAATCAAGCAGAAACATTTAGTTTCTCTTTAACAAGGAAAAATATATTTTTTATTTACCACATAATACCGGAGTTGTTACTTGTCTAGTTATTTGTTCTTTGTTTTAGTTTGTTGTATACCTTAAAACACTGTAGTAAAGTTGATAAAATTGCTCGCTCTTGCAAAAGTATTCTTGGTGATACTTCTACCCGTTTTTTCTTACAATTGTGCAGTAAAAACTTTTTGTAAAAAAAATATGTATATTTTTGTGTCATTTCATTCATAGACCCATAACGTTTTTATTTTTCAGTCGACAGAGCCATGTGAGGGTTTGTTATTTTTTGTTCTGTTAGGGATGAGAAACGAGTAGTAATTTTTTATTGTGCTAAAAAAATACGAGTAGTAATTTTTTATTGTCCTGTTTTTCAGGAGGTGGAATGAACAAAGAACAGCAATTTTGCCTTTTAAAATTTTTTTTATAATGTTCACAGTATAACATTAAAAATGTGGTCATTTTATTTTACAGTTTTTTGCATAAACAGAGAAACTAGTTATTTGTAATTTATTTTTTATGCACATGAAGGTGTTTGTAAGTGACAAATGCAATTTGTTTTTTACTTGATTTATTTTACCACTTTCTTGACTCTTTAGAAGTCCCACTAGGAGACTTGAAAATGAGATTGTATTATATCATAATTAGAGATGAGCGAGTAGTGTTCGATCGAGCCGGTATTCGATCGAATACTACGCTATTCAGCATACTCGATTTCGATCGAGTATAACGGCGATGGCGCACTTAGAATTAGTTTCCCCTCCCACCTTCCCTGGCGCTCTATTTCCACCAATCACCATGCAGGGGGGGTATGACAGGCCCGCGGAGCACGCTGGCAGCGCGAAAACGGCGTCTACATGGATTGGCTGGAAAAACCACGTGACCTCGAATATTAATAACTCAGGTCTTCCTGCTCGTTCGCATATGCTGCGTGAACTTAGTCAGGGACAGAGGCTGGAGAAGGGAGAGATAGGTTTTAGCTGTTGGACAGGCAGGAGCGTGATTAAAAGCCCTTATCAGGGCTACTATAGTGCAGTACAGTGATAGCTTTACTACTATATACACTCTGCAGAGAACGGCTGCTGTATTCAGGGATAGCTGCTGGAGTAGGGACAGAGAGAGGCATTAGTGGTGTATTAGGTGCTCTGCTACATACCAAACTATATTTGGCACTACTGTTCTGCGTTCTTTTTGGCTGCAAAACCCTGTTATATACCTAGTGTGTATATGCACCATCTGATCTTCTGGCAGTATACGGCTGTGTACATTTTTTTTTTTAAATACAGTTTCTTTGGCTCTAGTGTTCTGGGTTCTGTGTGCCTGCAATACCCTTTTTGTATACCAGGTGTAAATACCCACCGTCTGACCTGTTAGTACACGGCTGTGTAATCAGACATATTTAAAAAAAAGTCCTTTTATTTGGCACCTGTATTGTGCGTTCTGCGTGCCTGCAAAACTCTTTTATATACGTGCTGTTAATAACCACCGTCTGACCTGGTAGTACACGGCTGTGTACCTAGAAATATATAAAAAAAAAAGTCCTTTTATTTGGCACCTGTATTGTGCGTTCTGCGTGCCTGCAAAACTCTTTTATATACGTGGTGTTAATACACACCGTCTGACCTTGTAGTACCCGGCTGTGTACCTAGAAATATTTAAAAAAAAGTCCTGTTATTTGGCACCTGTACTGTGCGTTCTGCGTGCCTGCAAAACTCTTTTATATACGTGGTGTTAATACACACCGTCTGACCTTGTAGTACACGGCTGTGTACCTAGAAATATTTTAAAAAAGTCCTTTTATTTGGCACCTGTATTGTGCGTTCTGCGTGCCTGCAAAACTCTTTTATATACGTGGTGTTAATACACACCGTCTGACCTTGTAGTACCCGGCTGTGTACCTAGAAATATTTAAAAAAAAGTCCTGTTATTTGGCACCTGTACTGTGCGTTCTGCGTGCCTGCAAAACTCTTTTATATACGTGGTGTTAATACACTCCGTCTGACCTGTTAGTACACGGCTGTGTACCTAGAAATATTTAAAAAAAAGTCCTTTTATTTGGCACCTGTACTGTGCGTTCTGCGTGCCTGCAAAACTCTTTTATATACGTGGTGTTAATACCCACCGTCTGACCTGTAGTACACGGCTGTGTAATCAGACATATTTAAAAAAAAGTCCTTTTATTTGGCACCTGTACTCTGTGTTCTGCGTGCCTGCAAAACTCTTTTATATATGTGCTGTTAATACCCACCGTCTGACCTGTTAGTACATGGCTGTGTAATCAGACATATTTAAAAAAAAGTCCTTTTATTTGGCACCTGTACTGTGCGTTCTGCGTGCCTGCAAAACTCTTTTATATACGTGGTGTTAATACACACCGTCTGACGTTGTAGTACACGGCTGTGTACTCAGACATATTTAAAAAAACAGTCCTGTTATTTGGCACCTGTATTGTGCGTTCTGCGTGCCTGCAAAACTCTTTTACATACGTGCTGTTAATACCCACCGTCTGACCTGTTAGTACACGGCTGTGTAATCAGACATATTAAAAAAAGTCCTTTTATTTGGCACCTGTACTGTGCGTTCTGCGTGCCTGCAAAACTCTTTTATATACGTGCTGTTAATACCCACCGTCTGACCTGTTAGTACATGGCTGTGTAATCAGACATATTTAAAAAAAAAGTCCTTTTATTTGGCACCTGTACTGTGCGTTCTGCGTGCCTGCAAAACTCTTTTATATACGTGGTGTTAATACACACCGTCTGACCTTGTAGTACACGGCTGTGTACCTAGAAATATTAAAAAAAAGTCCTTTTATTTGGCACCTGTACTGTGCGTTCTGCGTGCCTGCAAAACTCTTTTATATACGTGGTGTTAATACACACCGTCTGACCTTGTAGTACACGGCTGTGTACGCCAAATATTGTAACAAAAAAAAAAAAAAATTGCGGAGGGCTAGCGGAATCGGACGTGGACGTGGACGAGGACGGGGGAGCGGAAATGCTGTTGGGGGCCTTGTTGAAGCCAGTGGGGATACAATGCGTGCTGGTGAGGGGCAGCCAGGATTCCGCTCATCCAGAATCCCTGCCTTTATGGGACAGTTAAGCAGGGGGCGGGTTACACCGCTGTTGAGGCCTGAGCAGTGTGAACAGGTGGTGCAATGGATAGCCGATAGCGCTTCCACACAGTTGTCCACCAGCCAGTCATCCACACAGTCTCACTCTGACCCTCCTTCCTCCACACCTGGCCAACAGAGTCATCCCACCCTTGACCCCTCCCAGGAGCTCTTTTCGGGTCCTTTTCAGATGTGCCGGAAGAATCCCTGGAGCTACCAGAGGAATTTGTTTGTAGTGATGCCCAACCACTTGAGTATTCGCCATCTCCTGCTGATGTGGACCCTGAACCAGCATCTGTTATCATGAACGATGATGATGATGAGACGCAGTTGCCATCAAGGGAGGCTGTTGGAATGTCCAGTGGGCAGGAGGAGGAGCAGAGTGAGGAAGTGGAAGAGGAGGTGGTGGATGACGAAATGACCGACCCCACTTGGCCAGGGGTGATGTCCAGCGGGAAAGCAGTGGAGAGGTGGTGGTCTGCGCAGCACCGAAAAAGGCAGCAAGAGGCAGAGGGATGTCCAGAGGCAGAGGGATGTCCACAGGAAGAGGGATGTCCACAGGCAGAGGACAGTCCAGACAGAGAAGTGAGGCCACAGCCAGCAGGGCCGAAGCTGTTCCCGGCAGCAGTCGCGTGAAGCTCCCCCATCGAGGCCTCGTACTTCTGTGGTGTGGAGATTTTTTAATGTTTGTGCGGATGACAAACTGAGCGCGGTTTGCACACTCTGCCACTCAAAACTGAGTAGGGGCTCTGAGAAGAGCAATCTGACCACCTCAGGCATGCGGCGTCACTTGGAAGTCAAGCACTGGGCTGAGTGGGAGAGAGCAAACGCAATACAACCTGCGCCAGGTCTTCCTGCCACTGCCTCTTCCCCTTTGTTGTGTGCTGCCACTGCGGTCCAGACCTCCAGCCAGGACACCTCCACATCTGCCTCTGCCTCGACTACTTTGGGGCCTTCTCCTGCTGCCTCCCCTTCCCCCGCATCTTCGCCTGCACCTTCACACTCCTCGTCCCATCAACTGTCCATCTCGCAGGCGTTCGACCGCAGGCGGAAGTACGCCTCGAGTCACCCCCAAGCCCAAGCCTTAAACTGCCACATCTCCAAACTGGCTGGCCCTGGAGATGTTGCCGTTTAGGCTTGTGGAGACGCAGGCTTCCGCGACCT